>CAJUYI010000325.1:160145-178898 GCA_910591695.1 Galerucella pusilla
GTGGTTATTATATTCAAAGGAAGTGTTTCAATTAATAATTATTAGTCGCGGAACAATTATCATTGCTTAAGGCAACAACTTGAAATTTAAAAGTTGATTGATGGTTGTCTCCATTCCATTGAACTTTTTGAAATAATTAACTGGAGCATCTTGCAAAGGTGGTTAATGTTGCGAAGTTTTTCGAAACGCCATGTGAATTTGAAAATCATTTTATCAATTGCTTCATAAATTTTAATTTTACAACTTTGTTGTGGTGTAATATCTTTTGGGTCGAGCATCTTAACGCGCTTTTCACGTTTTTTCTTAATCCCTTACTACGTTCCTTCTTTGAAAAATTTGTTGTTAGAAATATAAGTTTAATTATCGCTACCATCGTACTCCTTATTTCTCCAGTTTTTGAAGTTTTTTATTAATTGTTTTTCGACTTTAAAGTTATGGCAATTGTGATTGTCTGTAAAAAATAATTATTATCATTGTTATTGAAATTCCGTAGATTTTAGAGACTTTTCGGAGATTCCGTAGACACCTTCTGAATTCCGTAGATCTACGAAAAATTCCGTAGGTCTGGGTTGAGGTAAGTATGAGTAAGTATAGCTGCTTTTGTGAAAAATATTCCCATCGGGCACATATTTGATACACTTAACATAGGAGACTTTTAAATAATTTTTTTTGTTACCAGGACGTATTGAAGTATATCTGTGATGAATACGGTCCTCATAGTCAAGGAAAAAGGAATGATTTAGGTATTCAACGTCTAAGGGTTTTGTTTTTTTTCTGGCGTCTTTAATAATTCCAATATAATCCGTGGGAAGGTATATTTCCCTTCTTTTCAAACGTCTCTCAATCAGTGAGTGTGTAGAGTCACACTCCATTTGGGTGTGTCCCTTTTCAAAGAATTTCTGTTCAATTTCAATGTTAAATTTTGACGTTAACACAGACAAAGCGTTTGACAAAATGTTGTTTTTATTTTGATAACCGCAGCTATCAGAGTATAAAACAACCGGTTTATGTTCTTTTGTCAAAACATCTGATTCTGATTCATTCTGATTCATTCCATAGAAAATTTTTACTTTCATGTGTGGCCAAGTTATACATAGTAAAATTATGCACTTGAAGTTTGGTTTTGTAATAGGCCTTAGTAAACTCCATTTTGGGGCATAATTTAATTGCTTGGACGTCCATTGTAAAACAGTGAATTGAGTTATTTTGCGCTTCTTTCTTATCTGCTTGTTTCTCATTTCGAGCGTCGTCTTTTGCTTTTAAGTGTTTTTGATATTCAAGTTCCTCAACTTGTCTTGTTTTGTAACCTATGCAAACATAACACTGGTCTTTTCTTGGTTTAAATAGTGCAATATTAAGGATATCCATTTCTTTTATGAAGCAAAAAATTGACAATGGTATGATATTATCACCTTCACATTTTTGCTTGTAGACATTGTATACTTCAGATTTGGATTTGAAATCATGTTCAAAGTACAATTTTGATGTTCTTTGACGGCAGTAATGACTCTCCATTTTCGGAATTTGTTGAAAAAAATGTTTAAGATGATCTTGTCTTTTTTTCATGTTTTGAAATGATTCACTTTCCCTATTTTTAGGCGTTTGAAATCGTTCTAGCATTATTCCATAGGCTTTCCCCTCATTCACCCAGTGTGAAACCATTTTTTCTTTAAGGCCTAAAGTTCTTAAAAAAGTATTTTCACACACTTGATATTTTTTTCCATCTACAAGTTTCAAGAAGTATTCGTAAGAGCCTTTACGTCTAGAGGGGTTATTTACGTAAGATCTTTTCTTTTTTGTATAGCGTACCATATTAGCAATAAATAAACGTTTCTGATCCCAGTTCATATCCCAGAATTTATCAAAAATACTTTGTCGAATTTCCTCAGCAAACAAATGACAGAACCTATTACTAGCCTTTTTATAAAAGTTTGAATCACATTTAGAGCCCATACTGTACAATACCATCTTTGGATCTTGTGTATCCTATGTATTCTTCTCCTTTCATTCTCTTCTGTTTATTTTGGATTTTTATCCCACATTTCTGGAGTTGCTTTTTTTCTTCTCTTTTTGTTTGTAATATTTTGTGACTGAACGTCTAGTGTTTGTTCATTTCCCGGAGTATTCTTATGTCCACTGTTTCCATTCAAAAATGATCGTCTGTTTTGATTTTCTTCAATATGTAAATTTTCAAATTCATCATCACTCACTAAATCATCTTCTTTCTCATAGTCTGGGTCATTTTCATTATCCTCTAAATCCTTTTCATCATAATAATCTCGTGATTTTATAGTAGGCATATAACGAAGGTAAGCATTTTTGACGAAACTTCGACATATGCTAATAATATTGAATACTTCATTCCTCGAACAATTTTTTAAACACTGCTTAAACTCAAACTCGTCGCCAATACGACACGCTCCTGAAGTATGTCAATGGTTTATTACTTACAGCCTCTTTTCTCAGAAAAACATAAGCTTTAACCATCCATATATATTTTCGCATTCAACGTTCTATATTTTTTTGTTATGTCGACAGATATTTTCAGGACATTCATTATACTATTTTCATTATACTCCTAAAAGTTTAATGAAAATCATAAATATCATCTTGGTAAATAGACGGTTTTATTAAATTTTTCATCTCATCGGTTCTAACATTCCTTGATAAAAGTGCTAAGAACGGGTGGAGATATACAACTAACATGAATGGAAATTTTGATTATTTCCAAATTGTATTCTTTTTGAACAGCGTCTCTGATTATTTTGAAGTTTTGAGGGTATTAGAAAACTGAAAACGGTATTTCATCGAAAAACCATGAAAATCTGGATTTAAAAAGCAGTTTGAGTGAAAAATTATGTATTCAAATTTGAAGAGGGAGTTGTATTTGGGGATATTATTTTTTCAACAATTAAAATTTTTGTATTAAATGTGAATAAATAAATATTTTCTAGGGTGATGGCACTGAATAACTGATTTCATTATTTTCAAAATGATTTTGTCTGTTAATGTTTGGTTTGGAATTATAGGGTACTACTAAATTGGGCCACATTTCCTGCATCAGCAATTAAATGGAGAAGACCTATCGTAACTTCATACGGACAATTAGCTTCATAATTATTTCGCATGAATTTATAAACACCCTCTCTATCAACATTAGACTAACCTGTTAATTTTTGTCCACGACCCACTACTTGTTCTTATACATTTTCACTCCAACTACCTGACTGGTATGTATGGTATGACATGGATCAGCTTGCCCTTCAGTTATTTATGTCACACATTGTAGGAATGTGTATACCTCCACCCAAAATACCGAAATTTAATTTTCCAGTAAGTGGCCATAGATGACATATGATCTCTTAGAGTATACACCCGACCCAAAGCCATTTAAGACCTATTAGTGTACCATGTCTGTCCCTGACTGATGGTAAGTTATTTGTCAGACCATTCCTTTCTGTCTGTAATCGACATTTGGAATGGACCCGTGTGGTGATATCGTATGATTGTGTAGTCTCTTTTCATGCTTAGCACGTCCTTCTGAGCGACACAACTCCCACGATATTAGGTGCCCTAATTCAGCGCTCAGACAGCTTATCGTCGTATTATCAATGTACACCTATTACTGCCTCTTCCTATACTTATTACAAGATGTTGGGGAGGTGGGAGTAATAGTACTTCCATTGCTGCTGTAGGTAGCTCTCAGGTAACCCGTGATACTCAGATAAAAGTCTTCGTACCTCGCTTGGTCTCATCATTGTCTTTTTTTTTCAAATAAAATGCCACTTATTCCTAAATGTAGACTTGAGCTAATAATTTTGGATTCTCGTCAATCTATATAACTTGGACTGATTTTAGTTTTTAAATGTTTCTCGAGCGCTTTACAATTAAACTCTTACAATTTGCTTGAAACTTTGGTGTAAAGAGAGAAATTCCGGATTCACTAGTCTAGGTAAAAATTTCAATTAAGTAAAATTTTATTCTTGTACAAACTACATAGTAATATTTGTTTAGCTCTCCTTCCACGATTGTTATTTCAGATGTAAATGAATACTTTTTATAACTAGAAAGCAGAAATAATATTAATTAAACTCTCTGATAAAAAGCAAATTGAATAGCCTCAAACCAACAAACAGCATTCCACTACAGGTAGATATTTAGGAAAGTTAATTAATTTAATTATCTTTGCGTTCAAAGTTGAGCGAGAGAAAAATAAACGTTTTAGAGGCAAGAGCTGCACTGTGTTCGATCAACTGTATTGTAGATATACAAAAAACAAAAAACAGAATGATGGAACAAAGAATAAATGTTAAAGAAAACTTAACCAATTTTCGCAAAATGCTCGAAGAGACGCAGTTGGAAGGATATAAACATAATCAATTGCAAAATCAAAAATAATCCAGTTAAGGGAATATGAATGCAGTTTTTCATAGTTTTATCAACTGTATACATTTTGGAATAGCCTTATAATGCTGAACTGCATTTAGTTAAGTGAATGTTATCAAAAATAAATAATTGAAAATTTCACAATAGCATGATATATTTATTTTGGTACCTGGCCGGTTTCCCGAACATAGGTTCGCATAATCAGAGCGATAGTAATGGAATAGTGCACTTAACTAATTGCCTACATAGTACACAAACTCGTCCAATTTTTTCTCGAATTCTTAATATTCAGGATCTGGAATCGATAAAATATCTCTTGGGTAGTTGATTTGCTAAGGCATGTAGTGGAGAAAAATTCCTGAATTTAGTATTTCTCTCATTTTCACAAATAATTAATCAAATAAATATTCAACAGTGGACAAACAAAGCCAAAACGTGACTTTTTGATGATGCCGTAACGCAAAATATGTGTATTCAGTCGAAAAAGATACGTTTACAGAGTCTGTGTGCCTTAACTCCCTTATACTCGTATTTGTGGATAAATATCTTCCTGAAATCAAACACTACAACCACAAATTTCAACATTACGTGAATTTCAAAACCCTCAAGAGATTCGAGTGAGGCACAATACATTTTCTCCGGGAGGTTTTTCTGATTATAAATATGAAAAAATGGTGATTTTCTTTAATTACATAAAAAAAGATATACCGTGAACTTTTTTCAAATATTCAATTTAATTAACAATATATGGCGTAACCAGATTTCAAATATTTTAATATTATTATGTTTATTCATGTTGATAACAATGCTCTTCACGCGCATGCAATTTGAGGAGAGTAGTATTTCATTGCCATCTCACTCCCAGTTCTATGTATGACATACATGAGTGAATGCTTATACAGAATACAAATTGGACTTTTCAATAAATGTGACAGAGCCACTTTCATTGGATATTTACATTTGTTTGTTCTGATTTTTACAAGAAACAGAGTGGGTTTCAAGCATGGAGCGTCTCAATTATCTTGGAAACGGATCGCACGATATTTATGGAAATTGGGGTGCAATGATATGGCCGATATTGGTATAAATAATACATTCAGATAGCTATTAATAAGCTTCCATATCTAGAATAATAGTTTCGTACTATTAACGCCTCACAAAGTTAAAATTTTTTTTTTCAAAAACGTGACCGTTCACTAAGAAGAAACAACTACTCATCGGGCTATATACCCTGCACGGTGTCAGTATGATCTACAGGATTTAACCAACCATTCTGGTTTGAAATTATAAGAGGCAATATTACTTTTAGGTCGGTTTCGAAGTATTTGCGCTCTATCAGTACAAGGTAGATATTCTCAGTCAAAAAGCTCTGTGAGCTTAGTCCCGTACTGGAGACATTCATGATTTGAAGTTGAAATTTTAATTATCATTCATTGGATGAGCAAAATTTGATTCTACCCTGTCATAGGAGAGTTAGTTCTCTTCGGGGTTTGATCTGGTAGGGACAGGGCACCCAAAAGTTGCCATCTGAATAATTCCTGCAATGTATCGCGGTGAACATTGCGAAAATTCAAATGCAGGAAAAAACTACAGAAAACCTGCATCCACCTTCTGAATAAGAAGAGAGGTGTCTGTTTCTATATTTTCCATAAATATAATCACTTCGAGTGCTGAGAAGTACCTGAAGTGTGTGTGCGGTTGGCGTGTTCCGCGTCCTCTCGTTGTCGTGATTATCCGGTTGCTTTCTTTGCACTTTGCTTCCGGCTTTCGTTGCACTTTTTTGGGGAGCTTCCGCTGTTTCTGTGCGAGTTGGGTGTTTTTTCTTATTACGCTACGCGGACTAGAACTCCTCGCGATGCCGTACACCGTGGTTGATTCCTGTGCAGTTTTTGTACGGGCTTTCAGTACATTTCTTCTTGGAGGAATTCTGCTGTTTCGGCGCGTGTTGGTGTGGGAGAGGGTGATTGTGGTGTCCGATGTTAAGAGATAAGCGTGAATGAAGACGATGCTGATATCACAATTAATACATATCCTTCAGTAAAGGAAATGATAAAGCTGTGATCACAGCGACATCTTCATCCTCAACTGCAAACCAAAATTCTAATTGACACTAACGTCGGTTTGTACTATCAATAAATTATTAAAGTTTCTTGTGAAAGGTACAGAAAGCTCGTTTAACTTTAATAATCTGTAATAATCTATATCCCAATAGAAATATCACAACAATATCTACTGTCAGTGAATGGGTGAATACTTAACGAAACTTTGTTAAACTATTCCACTAATTAACTTACAGTACATGTTTATAAATCTCAAAATACTATTGAAATAAAATAATGGGTTAATTGTACAGTTTAAATAATGAAATATTTGTCAGTTTTGACAGTACCTACCTAATTAATAAGTTATTCTTCGAAACTTATGTGGTATTTCTATGTTGAAACATAAACAGTTACGTAAAGTTTTTTCATAACTACTTTTCATAACTGATATATGAAGGTTATGAAAAATGTGACGTTACCTAACGTCAAGGAGTGACGTAAAGTGTCACATTTGATAACGGAATTAGATAAATCTAATTTACATATTTATATTAAACTGGAGTGTTCAGAAAATTAATTTCTGCCTATTGGTAACAGTTGTAATCAGCACGGTAATCTTTGTAATTATAAATAAAATTTCTCATTTCGCGGTTACAATGAAGACATTTTTTATTTCTCCATTGCTATTCATGTGAACATTTCACTGGGTCATTTTCTCCTATTGATGTACTTATACCAAATTCTAAATAATAATTTTGAATCGGACAATACTACCCCAAGCTACCACATAATATTTGGATAGATCACACTACCGTAACGTATTTCTTTTTAACGACACTAAAGTAGCCTTTGAAACCATCGTTAAAATATTCTCGAAAACCCTAATTATGTTTGTCTGGCAAAGAGAAATTGCAAATTCAAGACGGCAGTCCGCAGACACTTTTAAGAAAATTAAATTCTATCCGAGGAAATATCTTGCCGTAAATACATATTAACAAGTAATGCATTTCTACAAAATACACTCAGGTGTACTCAATTGCCTCAGAAACAATTTCGCACGCGCTATTGCACAACTTTATCTCAATGAAAGGTGCTTTCAACTCAACTGGGCTTGGTAGAAATATATTTTTATCCTACACTATGAGAAAGTTCAATTTTACCAGCTTTAAAGAGGCGAGAGACGTACCTTTTTCCCGGCTAGCCGAGAAAATAAATTTTACGTTTACACGCTAGCTGGCGCCCCAATTGTTAATATGATTGATATCCCACTCATAATAGCAGATAAGTGATTTCAATCACATCATTTAGAAGACACAAAAATGAATCGCTTAAAATAAACACAGTTTAAAAATAGATTGTTAGTAGTTGTCAATATATGTGAATTCAATCATAAGTTGTCGTATTTTGATGTTTGTTATTGAGCCTGAATTAGATGACATAATGTAATGTGTAAGCGTTTTTCGGCCTGAAAAATGCCACTTTATTGCCTAGGTGTACTATCGCATCACTGTAAGTTCTTTAGTAAATTTATTATTAGTGTAGTTTTCAATTTACAGTGTGCGTGTGAAGTTTCTTTGATTTCACACATATCCATGACTTCAAAAACATCTCATCAAGTATTTACTGTTAGTTGATCAACTCCAAATATATATTTGTTCTCCAATCCTTATCAAGAATTTTTTTCAATGCTTTTCCCATTTCCCCTTCAACATTTATTAGTAATTTATTATTTTAAAGTTATGAAATCAAACAATTTTATTTTGTTAAATCTACATTGTATTTAAACATAAAGTGACGCTTTTCGCTAACACAGTAGCTTTATAAAAACGAATGGAGGTATAATTCGTTTGAAAAAGCTACTGTGTTAGCGTCACTTTATGTTTAAATACAATGTAGATTTAACAAAATAAAATTGTTTGGTTTCATAACTTACTATGGATCTACATCAAGTAAAAGCCTCATCCATTCAATATTATTTTAAGCCCATCGACACCCCATTTGGTTATTGATTCACCTTCATCACAGGTTCTGGATAATGGCAACACTCATACAGTGTGTCCGGGGATGGGGTGCCCAAGAGGAGGAAAGTTTTTATTTGTACTCAGACTGTTACTCAGACCTTACCCCTGTCAGTACAAGATGATTGACATTGAGGATATTAAAAAGGTTATCGACTTCAAGGTCAGTTACTAACACCAGAAACCTCTGTTGCTCAAAGATGGTTATTGTTATTCTTTTCATCTTTTGAAAACATAATGTTGATGAATATTGAACGAAATACTTATACGACAGCGTAGATGGTCACATGAGATTTCATTTTTGACATCTCCAATTTAAGAGGTTAAATTCCTTGAATTCCGAGTTTAAACTGTGAATTGTGTTGAATGCCAAGTGCACACTGTTAATTTGATCGAATTCCTAATATTAACTGCAAATTTTCCTAAAAGTTTTGGTTCAAACTAAAAATCATACTAAAATTCCAGTATATATAATATTATATGTATAACCATAAATTTTACTGGGAATTCATGAAAATTTACAGATGAAGCTGGGGAATATGAAAATAACATTTTGCATGTCCTTTTCACGCTCTCGTAAAATTCAGTTGCTCGCTTCGAGATTAAAATACCTACAGAACGTAGATAAGATTAGTGAAGGGTATTACTCAAAATAATTTCAGTGGCGTGATGTTAGCATGTGATTATGCTTGTTGAGCTTACCGTCCAGGTTCACGTTCGAGGACATGGACAAGATGTTCTAGATAATAATTTACATATTTTCCAGAACTGCGTTTTTAGATCCTTTTTCAATTAGTTTTCTCCCATGTACTCAATAATTGATTTTTCACAGTTTCCACCTTCTTTTTAATGGATGTTTTTATGGCATAACTTTCTACCATTATTGCCAACCAACACTTCTGGAATCGGAGTTTCCGAAACTAAGTACAGGCGAAAATGATGTTTCAAGCTTAAGAGGAAGATTACAGATGTATTTTAGATTCCAATGACATACATATAAAATCTGGTAAACCTTAGAAACTGTGACAGGTTGGACATTGATGGAATAGTATTATGGGTTTGTATCATATATGCTGCAATTATCTGCGAGCCACAATAAATTTAAAGTTGTATAGTATCTTAACGAAGATTGATTGTTTGAATAATCATTTTGGAACTATTATTGTTTGGATTATCATCAAGAAAAACTTTTATTTGGAAATTCAACTTTTTATTGAATTTATTGAAGCAAATTCAACATTTTTCACTAATATTTTTTTTAAAATAGTTTCATTGCCTAATTAATACAATGGAATTAAAAATTCCCTTGCAAGCCAAATAACTATGTCAATAAAACCTATAACAATCAATGTTTGTTTCTTCAATATCCTTTGATAATTTTCCCGATTCCCTTAGGTTATCTCATCGCTGTGTAAGTTGAGTATTTTTATTCAATTATTTCCAACGACTATTCCGAATCTGTTCTATTCACTTAACAGGTATTTTGAGTAGCGTCGTGGTATACAAATCCCTTTCACACTACATTTTGAAAACTATCAAACTACTACGCACAAGTATGAACTTTGCAATTATACTGTTCATTTATTAAACTAACCTGCTGTTAGCAGGAATTCTGGTGAAGCCAGAACTGAGATTCATTTGACTTTCGAAGAATATACGTTTATTTAGGAACACACAGTATCGAGACATACCTACAGTATGTCGCTAATGTATGTTCATTATTTCCAAAAGAAACGAATTTTGAAAAAAAATCCAAAAACAGGTCAATTTTAATTTTTGAACCGTCATCACATGATGTAGATGTAACGAACATTGCGTTACCAGTATTAACGTGGTGACGAAATCGGCAACTTTTTTAAATGCAACCATGTGTCTCAAGACAACTGATTGGGAAGGTCTTCTAATCATGTTCACAACGATGTCATCATTTGAATATTCATTACCACATTTTTTTTCAAAAGTTGTTTATTTTGGAAATAATGAATTTATTCCAAACATTAGCGACATACTGTATAACTCCTGATTATATTCGGCCTCGTCTCGTAAAAATAAGATTCTATGTAGTACCCTGGTCACTGGCGTTATCGTGACATATTTTGAGGTGAACAAAACCTTATTGCTGGACACCAAAAGTAAACCTTATGGTAATGCAGGCTATTAATAAGCCTGTAGTAAAAAGAGACGAGCCTCTTTCCACGAATCAGCTTCAACTCGGTGCAAGTCTTTCCGCAATAGGAACTGATATTTCCGATTAATTGGAGAAACAGGAGGAGGGTGAGGACAATGAGGTTTTAGCGATGTCGGTGGGCTTTTGTCTGATCTTCACCACTCAGAAAGTGTCACTTGAAGGTGTTTAGTTTCTCTAAACCTCAACAAGGATTAGAAAGAGGCATTATCTCAGTCAATCAGTGATGAATGGCTGTTTGGGGAAGATTTGTAGGATATACTTAAAAATGCCAAAACCACTCAACAGTCTTGTCTTAAGGAGGTATCGCCGGAAGTAGAAGCAGGCAAATCAGCAGGAAGGCTACAATATTTTTTGTCGCATTGGAGAGAAATAACAAACAATAAGCAAATCCTGTCTTGGGTAAACGGTGTTAAATTACCCCTCATTAATAAACCTTCGTTATCGTTAAAAGAGCCGAAATGGTCCTTAAGATTCAATCAAACATACTTTAGAAAATATGTTAAAATCTTGGGCTATATCTGAAGTTCAGGCTTGTAAGGATCAATTCCCATTCAAGTATTTCTTAACTGCAAAGAAAGATGGTACTTCTCGTTTTATATTGAGACTTAAGAACTTAAATCAATATATCAGTTTGAATGAGAACACCACAGGATGACTGCCAAGCTTATTAATCGAAATTATTTTATGGCTAAGATTGATTTACAGGAGGCATATTTTTTGGCCTCTGTCCACGAAAGACTTGAAAAATATTCAAGGTTTTTATTTAACAATATTTATGAGTATAATTGTCTATGCTTTGGCTTAAATGTAGCTCCTATAATATTTACAAAACTTTTAAAACCGGTTGTTCATCATCTTAGGAAAAAGGGATTTTTCTTAGTTATATATTCAAATGATTTTTTATTGTTGGGCAATAACTATGAGGAGTGTTTACTGCATATATCACAAACAGTATCGATCTTGAAATATTTGGGTTTCGTTATCAAGCAATTCATGTGTTTTTTCAGGTTTCAAGTTTAACTCTCGGGAACGTACTATTTGGATAGAAAATTTGAAAAGCGATGAAAATTCTTAGAAAATAAAAACATGATTTTTTTAAAGAGATTTTTTCAGATGTATCTAATACGGAGCGGGGAATCTACTGCAATAATAACAATCCTCATGGTTTTTGGTCAGAGGAGGAGAAATCCGAGCATATAATCTATCTCGAGCTTTTGGTGTAATTTTTGGATTGAGATGCTACGCCAGAAATTTGAAAAATTGTTCTTTGCTCTGCCGGATCGATAATACTACCGCTGTTGCTTATATTAACCGTAGGGGGAGTGTACAATACGTTAAGCTAAATCGTCTTGAAAAATTTGGCAGTAGTGGGAAAACAGATATCTTCATCATTAGATCATCGGACAATATTATAGCGTATAGGGCCTCTCGGAGCGTACACATAGATACAGAACGGGCTCTTGCCGATTCGGAAGATTTGGACGTCCGGACATTTATTTATTCGCAAATCGAAAAAATAAAAAGTGCAATCCCTATGTTTCATAGCCTAAAGACCCTAGCCAGCCGTGATACTCGATTTTCTTATCTCTCTTGGTATGGAAACCAATAATATTCACTCCAAAGCACAATCTCCTTTCCTTTGGCAGATTACAACATCCACTATCAGAACACCTTCCTTTGATGGGAGGTATATTATCAGGATAGCGCTGCGGCTAGGCCAAGTTCCCGATTCAGCCTCAGAAATCTGCATGGCGTCTATTTCCGAAAACACACTGAAACAATACGTATCGGTTCTAAAACTAAGGTGGGAGTTTTGCGCCTTGTAAGAAGTAACGTAAACCCTAATCCTTGACTTCAAAAATTTGATAAGTTGATGTGTAGAATACGCGCTAGCACGTACCACCAATCGGTAGAAATAACATCATTCAGAATAGGATGCAGACGTACCTTTCGTAGTGCCAATGTGTCTTACGTCTTATGCCTATATACTCGGAAAAACATCAGAATTTTGGAAGTTCTCAAGTATTTTCAGTTAGAATTATTAGAATTAGTCTTACGTCTTTCTCTACTGTCCCACTGACAGTTATCGTCAGGACTGTACTATGTTATTTACGGTAAATTATTATTTATTAAAAGTGAATATTATGATCTCATTGTTATATTTATTCAAATAATACAAAATATGCCTAGATACACGGAAAAACATAAGAATTTTAACAGTTCTCAAGTATTTCCAGTTAAAAAAAAACTGGTAATTATTGATTTCATTTGACAATTTGGCTGAATACTAAGGCTATTGAAGGCTATAAATATAACCCAATCAATAACAAAAACGTAAATACGTTCCTCAATTGAAAATTCTGTGATCAAATGTTCATAAAGAAGCGTCCGGTTTGTAAACAATTGTAAAAGGCCTTCCGAGCGCAAGACCGGTCCATTATTATAAGATGAAATTGACCAATCGTTCAAATTAACATTAAAACATGTTTAACAGACGTTTCCAAAACTGAGATAAATCAAATACAAAATCAAAAACTTAAATCATGTAAAATTTTAAGATTAAATCCATTTACCTACGACCCCCCCTGTAATCAGTCAATAACACAGTCGGTATCAATGTAATGACGTCTATTATACGCACTGTAAAAAAAACGCACAGCTGTAAAGTAAATCGCACTGCTTCCCTAGCAACATCTTAGCAACTGTCAATAGATGTCACCATTTTATTCAAAATTTACTATTTGAAAACATTCGATATGGCCACGTTTAACTATGAAAAGCCCAAATAGCAAAGTATATGTATTGATTATAATAATTGAAAAATGGACTTTCGATCATCAACAATATATTAATAATGATTAAACGTTAGTTCTTTAATGTGCTTCTTTCATTGGTAATAGAGTAATAGAGATGGAGTTTACCAAGCACATATAATTATGTAACTGTTATTTCTTATGATTCTCAAAAAAATACAAGTACAAGTAGGTCGTAAGTAAAGTATAGTACGTAACTCGTTTTGTAAAGCATTTTACGTAATATACTATTATTGACCAGTTTGGAATGTTACGAGTTGGTGGGAGATTATCAAATGCTAAATTTGAATTTGAGAAAAAACACCCGTTGATTTTGCCATATAACCATCAGCTTACTAAATTGATTTTAAGACATGAGCACATAAAGTTGTATCATTGTGGGCCACCGCATTTGCTTGTGTCCATTAGAGAAAGTTACTGGCCGATTTCGGGCCGCAACTTATGTAAAAGAATTGTTCATGATTGCGTAAAATGTAGTAGATATAATCCTAAAGCATTAACATCCATAATGGGAAATTTACCTGAACATCGCTTGGTTCCAAAGCATCCTTTCGATGTAGTAGGAGTAGACTATGCCTGACCTTTTCTCATAAAATCCCGAACAGGAAGGGGAGCTAAACTATCAAAGGCTTATGTCGCTCTTTATGTTTGTTTTCTAACCAAGGCGGTGCATTTAGAATTAGTTACCGATCTTACCACGCAAGCTTTTGTTCTATCTTTAAGGCGGTTTTCTGCTCACAGAGGTAAACCTTCCACTGTATTTTCGGATAATGGTAGTAATTTTATAGGGGCGTGTTCAGAATTGAAAGATTTGGGACGATTTATTAATGACAATGAAGTCACCTTAACTAACGGGTTATGCAATAAAGATGTGGATTGGCACTTTATACCGCCTCAATCTCCGCATTTTAAAGGCCTCTGGGAGGCAGGCGTAAAAATCATGAAATATCACTTGAAGCGCGTTGTCTCTGACACGCCATTGACGTTCGAGCATTTTTATAGTCTACTCGTAAAGGTCGAAGCGGTAATGAATTCACGTCCTCTGCCAGTCCTCTTCCCTAACCCCGATGATTTCACTCCATTAAAACCGGCACACTTCCTTATTGGGCGTCAGTTAAGCCCAATTAAGCCCTATACCAAGTCCGGACGTAAGAAGCTTACCATGCAACCGTTTGTTATTGTACCAGCACTTGCAGCAAATGAAGCAGCACATTTGGAACCGCTGAAGCAGAGAGTATATCTCTGAACTACAACAAAGAAGAAAGTGGAGACAAAATGGTGATAGTTTGACACCGGGCGCGATTGTGCTTGTTAAAGATATAGCGCCACACACGAAGTGGTAAAGTAGTTGAAGTGTTTCTCGGTAAAGATAGTGTCGCTCGTGTTGCTCTGATAAAAACTGACTGTGGGCTTATAAAAAGACCTTCTACAAAAATTTGCCCTTTACCTTTAGACTACCAGAACTATGATTTTGTAAAGTGGCAACATCGCTTTGTCATTGTTTTGAGTTTCCACTAGGTGATTGCCGAAGGGGAACGTTACTGTTGAATAGATCTTTATGCAAAACGCATCGTTTTATTTCCTTTGCTCTTCGAACTAAAGTTCTGGAAGAATATTTTTAACGTTGTGAAAATTAATTAAAATTCAACTAGTCATTAGTACAATTTATAACAGGCGGTTTCTGATAGTTTCTGACTTGCGCTCCTCGCCTGCGGCTCGGGACGCAAACGTCACCCAGCGTGAATAATGGCTATCATAAATTACTCGATTAATAATATACTATTAATCACGGTGATTAAGCGTACGAAGTTCAATAACCATGGTTGATTTTGGTTTTATAGAATTCGAAACATGGATGGCGTGACTAGACGAGTAATTAAAATTTTATCCCTCACCACGTTATTACGCTAATCACTCTTTCAACCACTTTCTTATAGAATCAGGCCAATTGTTGCATGAATGGGCACCTGAAAAACCTCAAAATATAGGAGAAAAAAGAATGTAGATTATGTGGCATGTGAGAAGAAACCTCCAATCACATACATGCGATTTTGCACAGTTATTAAGAATACTAGGGCACAGCACCTGGGAGATTACTGGATAGAAGAGGGACATTTACCCAAGATGAAGCCTGCAGATATCCTCAAATTTCTCCCGGAAATAGGACTAAAGAAGCTACTAGTCTTTGTGACTCTCCTGACTAGAGTAAGGGGACACAATAGATCTTTTAGGTCTCGGTGTATGTCAACCCAAAATACATACATACAATTTGTACCATTTGTTTGGAGGATAATGCAATAGGGAAAACCTAGTAGCTTATTAACGTATTAATTGAGAAATTCTCACGTTACTTATTGAAATTGTTGTTGTTTTTCTACTTGAAAATCTGATTGTAGTTATTTCTTTCTATTACATTTGGTAATGCTAATAAGAGGTTGATGCGCTTTATTACAATACAAAAAAGTGTAACAGCTTTTTCCACCTTAATGAAAGAATCGTTACTGATATATAAGGGTGAGAAAGATAACTAAGAATAAGAGTCACTTTAGTTGAATTTAAATGTCTGATTTTTATATAAGTTTTGTAGAATAATAGTCTAGAGTAGTATTATAAGTGTCAGACACTTTCCATGGACCAAAACTTGTGTCAGACGCTTTAAAGCACCACAAACTCGGTAAACGTATAGTATTCAGTATAGTTCGAATCTTTGGAGCACATATCACTTATGTCTTATCGCTCTGGGATATTGGACTAATAGAAAACATATTTTTTAGAAATACCCTCCTTTCAATGTAATCAGCTGTGAGTTTCTGCTGCATCTACTCTACTAGTGTGAGTTTTGCAGAGCATAGCATGTTGGCAATTTTTCGTGTATATTCAGTTCCCTCAACTTTGATTTATATTTGCTATAGAGGTTCTGCCGTCACGTTTAGTATTAAACATCTCACATAACTCTTCGTGCTTTCGTGTTGTACAAATGTGTCGTAAATATTGGAACATATCATATTCGAATTTCATGATAGTTTAAGTTACATGTCGTCATATTCTCCTAGTATCAAAATTTCAATTTCTTAATTCTCTGTTAAATGTTATATTTCGCTTTTTTTGCGAGTTTTCCCATTGTAAACGAAATTTTAATAAACACAAAACAACCAACGGATAGTGAAACCCACTCAACGACAATATTCAATATTGTATTCATATATTGCATTGTTGTCCTGGCACTATTGATTTAATGAAATAAAATCAATATTACTAGCATCCATATCATTTGAAACAACAACAGAAATTGTTCATCAACAACGGAGTTTATACTTATTTAAGGAATAGAGCTGTCAGTGTTAACACCTAGACATAAGTGTCACACTTTAAGCTTTGAATACATCCGCGGTCAGAGAAATGTATTTTAGGTCTTCAAGGAATAGGAACTAGTATGATTCAATAGATAATGATTTAATAGCTTTAATCTGTCTACTTCACTATTTGTAATCAGTCTCAATCACCTTAAAGTTTTGAATATGCCCACCTACTTCTCTGAGACAACTGACTAGTCCCGGCAGAGAGAGATAATAGCGGAACATTGATAAACGAAAAGTTGGAGTCCTCTCTACTCACTTATTTTTGGAAGATGAGGTATTTATTAGTCATACAATGTCTTCTGGTGTTTGCACTTTAGAGAGAAGCTGTCAATATTGAGCTCTATACTCAAAGTACTCTATTTGGGCCACAACGATATATTATTAAGGGCCGGTTGTACAATTGTAGCTTAGTGAAGGCTCAAGTGCGAACTCAGGTTCAGCGTCAGATTGCTGTTGTACAAAGTTGGCTTACGGTTGAGCTTCATTCAAACCTTAAGCTTAGTAAAGCCTCCAAGAGGGCAGGTTTAATGTAAGCTTAAGCACGGAACATAAATTGTTATCGTGTTCCGTGTCTTAAATGTGAATATGAATGAATTGAAACATAACCTGTACTTAATTTAATATTAAATTAAAAGTTTGTCAAAGTTAATTATGGATATTTTAACCGATGATGAGGATTTTTCGAAACTTATTGGAATCGTACAACACCCGAGAAGCCTTCGGGTGTATAGAGAGCGTATGAATCACTTTAAATGTTGGGGAGATCATGAGTTTATTCAAAGATTTCATATTTCTAAAGAAACCGTTCGCTTTGTGACATATTGTATATCAGAGGAAATTTCTTGTAAAACTAATAGGTAGCATATATGACATTAGTTAGCTTATTTGACAAACATAAATTGTGACCAATTTACTTCATACGCATGCGTCAGTTCGAAAGAAGTTCTACCAACACTTGCAAATATAGGTTCAGTAGAGCTGCTACTGAACCATGTTTGTACAACAGGCTTAGGGTTGCGCTAAGCTTATATTTTAAGCCCAGCTCAGTTGAGCTCAATTTTAAGCTTCAAAAATGTACAACCGGGCCTAAGATAACATTAACATTACATTTCGCACAAAGTCTCCGGTTAGTGTTGGATGGAGCAGCGTTGATTATGTACCTGAAGAAAATAGCCCCCTGATGTTTTTCAAGCTCGTACACTGAAAGAATGTTGGTCAATAATTTGTCAAAACATCTAAGAAAATGGTTGAAAGGTCCTGACAAAATTGGAGTAGTTGGAAGATAGTTTCAGAAACATTTAGGGAGCGGACCAAAACATCGTCAAAAGGAGAATGAGACAAGTATTACTGGAGTTGTAGAACAATCTTCACGTTATCAACAGATAATAGAAACAAAACAACAATAAAATAATATATGTGATATATTATGGTGTTGAATGTAATCTCTCGTTTTTACAACTATTTTCACAGTTTACCAATTTTAAGTGCAGTTTCAACACAATGCCACCGACACGTCGACTGCTTCTGAGAATTTTATTGAAGTGGAGAAATGCGGCGCAGGTAATGATTAGTTATCGATCGAGGTATGTATCAACATTGTAGTCATGCAAGTTTCGCATGGTTTTTTATTTTCATGAATTTGTTGGTGAAAGTTTGAGCACGTGGTTGGAATTACAAGTGTTTGGCTTCAGCAAAACCATATATTATAATATGGTAGGTGGTATAGAATACCCTTCCATGTCGAAAAGGTTGATGCCTATCGTACTAATTGACGAAGTGTTTTTGAGATGATAAGTTCGATTTAACTCAAGGGACTAAATCTAGTGATGAGAAGTTATCAACGAAGAAAAATGATGGCACAATTATGGCAAGATATTGCACCACAGGCAGCTGATGTTACCCCTAAATAACAAATTTGGTTATCAGTGCCACCCAGAAGAGAACAGA
>CAJUYI010000326.1:0-52561 GCA_910591695.1 Galerucella pusilla
AGAGTGCAGAAGTAGCTACTGATGGAAAAATACTATACAGTGTGGAACAGCGGAATGGAATGAAATCAATAACGAATAAATAAGGGCGTGTTAATAGGGAACGTGAGCAATACTTTTTGAAAGCTTGGATAAAAAATAAATATATGAGTGTATAGAGGAATTTTTTTTGGACACAAATCGAAGACAAGTATTTTTACTCACCCCAACGTACAACCTTCGACTATATAGCTTCCTTCGAAACCGTATAATTAAAAAAAACTTGCAGGTGAATTCATACGATCTTTTCGGCTGACGAAAAAAAATACGCCCCCCTCTACCGCGCCCGTCCGTTCAGCGGTACAAGGAACGGTAGAAATGAACTTTTTTATTATTTGAGCTATCGAAGTGAAACAAAAACCATTCGATTCGTAAAAATCGTACGAGTCTTTAGATAGCATAAAAAGAGGGGGTCAACCTGAAAAAATATACAGGGTTTAGTCAAAAGTAAGTAAGACTGGAAAAATTTTTTCGAGTGTTGCCCACCTAAAGGGGGGTATTAAACTTTCTTTGTCCAAAAATTTTACCCCACACCCTCCCAAATTTTTTTTTGGGGTTCGAGACCCGCCAGGATATCAACTCGGAACGATAATATTTCGGGAATCTTGCTCATTTGGAGCGCCTATGATGCAAAAAAAATTTTTGGACAATTGACCCCCCCAAAATCGCCCCAACTATGACCCCGAATAATTGATAGTGGAATCATCATAATGTGTTTTTAGGAATCAGTTGGTATGGCATATAGTTACATTAGTGAAAATTTTGACCTAACCTCAAAATTTGGCGCCAATTGTGGCGCCCTCTATATTGACTTTTAATGTTTTTTCTAATAATGGATTCCGATAAAGTCGAACATGGAAATTTTCATGGGCATAATGACAATTTTCCAAAAAAATATTTCAATTTTTTTACAAGGTTTTTCGACTTTTTTCGAGATTTTTATCATGACCCCCCCATGTTTTATATAGTCAATAGAAAGGTCTTGAGGAGTTCATCAAAAAAGGATTCGGCTATTTTGTAAATATTTTCATAAATAAAAAAGTTGCCTTTATATTTTCGAGTATAATTCCAATGTCAACAATCGATACAAGTCATTATTTTTCCCAAAATCCGTTCGACCCAATCTACATGAAACCACCCAAAGCACTCTGACAAAATTTTTTTTAAATATATAACCCTAACGACGCCACTGATAGATTTTTTTGGGGTGATTCCCTACACGTCAAGCATAATCATTTTCGGTCCTCTATATTGTTGCATTTTTGCAAAATTTCGATACGACGTCTCCTTCACCTTCAAAAACCCAGCTCAAGTTGCCCGTTATGTATAAGCACCGGCTGAGGAGGGTAAAATTTGACCCAATCGACATTTCATTCCGAATTCGATGAAATTTGTTATAGAGGTATTTTCGATGACCCCGAATACGATGGCAAATATTTATGTTCTTCAAAATCAATTTTACCCTGTCAAAATCGATTTTCAAAGAAATTTTCGCCAGGCCCATTAAGGGGGGGTGAAAAAAATTTCGCCCGATTTTGATGAAATTTCATGGAGGGGTGTTTTCGAGGTCATTGATTCCAAAAAAAATGTCAGTTGTGACCTTGAAAAATTTTGACAGGTTGTTATGCCCAAAAAACTGTCAAAATCTGTCTTTTCGGTAGTCTAAAAAATAGTAAATATCACTCAATTTTTTTGAAATTTTGCGAAATACAAGTTTTCGTAGTCAACTTTCCAACTGGCTATATAAAAATTTTTTTTCCAAAAAAGAAAAAGTTTTTTCAGAATTTTTTTTCCATCGCCTACGTACGTGTGAAAAAAATGCCAAGTATGGACCTGCCTTATAAAACTTCACTACAAAACATTTTTATTCGAATTTTTATTGCCATACATTTGATGAAAAACATTATTTACCTTTACTTGAGCATAATATTGGCGCTTTTCTATTTTGCTAATTGTTCCTTCGGATACAGGCGGCAAATTTTGAAATTTTTGTAGCCAAAATATTAAATATGTTACTCTTATTTAGGTTATTTTGATCCAGCTTTTCACCTTGTTCCATGCTACTTTTATTTGTTTCCCAAATTGAAAAACGATTGGGGGTGAAAGATTTAAAGTTCATTGGTGGGTATTATAAACAGAATTTAAAAAAATTGAGTAGGTACCTAGTGTGCTGATTATTGTAAATATCAATTTAGAAAAATTTATCATGAGATAAAATTGAAATGTACCAAAAATTACGAGAAAACTTGATCGAATCGGAAATTAGGACGAAATGGTAGTGCGCACAATCAATAACCAGTTATTCGTCCGTTTTAGCCGACAAGGCACTGATAACTCAACACTGAGCTGGTTTTTTCGACAAAAATCTATTGAACAAGAACATTTAACAATTCTAATAGTGGTTTGAAAAGTGTAAATAGTAATGGGACCTATAAAGTAAGTTATAGAACTAAATTTATTTAATAATTGTATTCCATTTTATTTGGAAAGCAAAAGATTTGAAAAAATATAAAAGCAATAAATGTGATTTTTAGAGTAGGTATAGAAAAAGCTTATTTTACATTGGAGCGTGTATACGTTATCGAATGTATAAAATAATTTCACCTAGAGCAATAACTTCAATAATACAAAAGCTTTGAAACCAAAAAAATATCAAAAATTGGACTATTTCCCTTGAAACCATCAATTTAAATTATTTCACCACGTCGAACAGCAATTTCAAAATTACTAAAATCCTTTTTTTTATTGAATAGAAGTTTAATTAAATGATTGTAAAATATTTTCTTTGCTTGGTGCTCCTTTTCCTACATGACTTGTCTGTTATCATAAAAATCAATAAGTTTTCGTGTTTCTCCGGCGTCAGGACGTCTAGATTACACTCCGTCGAGGTGCAGAATTTCAGGATGCAGTGTGTAGAATGTTGCCTTTATAGATTCGATACGATAAACTATATGTGTGGGTGTTGAAATTTTAGTTCCGTTAAAATAATAATTGGTAAGTTTTGTTTAATTATTGAGATTACGTTTTGAAAAATTATATATAGAGATAAGGATTGTTGTTCTTTTGATAAATAAATCGGTTGGATCGAGTTACTTTGGTAAGTTCGGAGGATGTTATTTTGTTTTTGAGAATGTGTAATGAAGAGCAAGTAGAAATTATGGAAATTTACATAGAAAATGGTGAGTTTGAAGTATGTACGCAATTAGCACATTAAACAATATAACATTTCCATTTTTAATTATTCACCGTCCCCAATATATGGGATTCTTAATATAGTTTTACTTTTTGGTAACTAATAATATGTTTAAAATGGCACTGCTAAAATTCTTGGTGATTCATCATTTTTCACATTATAATTGCTTCTTTTTCCTTTGATATAATTAAATTTGGAGTAGTGGGTGAAGCAAGTTTTTACCTCGAAATCCTCAAGCTTTAGCTGAGACTAGAAGCTGCTATTTAAGAGATTTTGACAGAATTCTTTGATACCTACCTCGTCGATCATTTTTAAAATTTTTGCAAATTCAATGAAACTTCTATCTTTTTTCATATATAATACCACAAGAGTAAAAATTTTGTCGGCAAAATTTTTCGATTGTCATGAAAGTTTGTTGCTTGGCAATTTTGCGAATGAAATTTTTAACAAAAACACTAGCCGTCAGGCGAGTGGTTTTGGATTAAATGTCATATGAGCAAAATTACCTAAAAGCAACAAACTTGAATACAAGAGAAAAATTTTACCTTACAAAATTTTTAATTGAGTGGTATTCGACATGACTATTTCACGAGATAAAAACTAAAAAATCATATGTTTAAAACGTTTTATTTATTGCAAACTTCAATTATACAAAGCCAAAAAAATAATAACATGAAAAAAAAGTACTTATTTATGTAAAAAGTACAAGGAGGATTCCTTTTATTTATTTTTATTTTTTCGAAGGTTCTCTATAAGTTGGAAATGGTGTTCCTCATTTAATTGTAAATATGGTTTCAAAGAATGGGCAGAAGAATCTCCTGTAAGCTTAATTACTTCTTGTTCACCAACTCCTTCTTTTGCTAATGCAGATATTGCAGAAGCTCTATGTGAATGATTGGTTATTTTTTTTTGTGTCTATACCAATATATTGATTCTGAAATTGTATTAATTCCCAATGGTGAATTTTTGTACCATATCCCTTTCTCCCAATTTGGATGTACTGTTAAAAATAATCTTGTTGTTGTTATATAAGGATTGGATTCTTTTTTTTCAATAATTTTAAAAAATAAACGAACGGGACACAAATTGTTGGCATTATTCCTTACCAGCCACTTACTGCCAGATAAAGCTTTAGATCCTCCTTGTGCCGTTTTGGATAAGATTGGATTATATTCTACCCTCCCAGTAAAATTACCTTTATTATCATATTCTTTTTTAAAGTAATTAATATCACAATTAGCAGCTTCATTTCCACGCCATGCTAATTCGAACGAACATAAATGAAAAAACTTTGTTTGTAACCCATCAGGACTATCTTCAGACTAGCTTTCTACCATTTCCATTAATTCTTCTTTGGTAAACGCGTTAGAACTTCTTTTTCTGGTTTCAGGTTCAGCCTGAAGCTTTTTACGTTTTGTATCCCTGCCCAATCTAGCAAACTTATAGGTAATATCTTTAAATGGATCAATTTTGATGTTAAATTCTAGAAAATATTTTTCCTGAACCATTTGAGCAGTCGTATTCCAAAGTGTTTTCACACTAGCTTCAGTATAATCAGTTCCATCTATTTTTTTCATGTTAGAACCATCTTCAAGAGTTTTTGCTATAAATTGTTCAGAAGTACCTATCCTTTTCTAACGTATAATTACGTGCGTCCAGAAACATTCTAAACTGTTCCCACGCAGACTTTTTTGTCTTCATTGTATTTCGCGGTATACTTTGCTTAATTGTACCCTCTATTTCATTTATTGAATTATTTCCAAATCTTGTATTATTCATGTTAATAATATTTACATTTTTGAAACAGTTTTAATAATTTTTAGACAGTTAAATAAATAAATAAACAACTTAGTTTCCTTAGAAACCACTAACAAAGATTTTATATTGAATTTTATCACAAAGTGATAGAATTTTATACATAGATTTGATATATTAAACGTCAAAAAATTGCCGCGACAAGAAATTGCCAGTTCAAAATCTTCAAATTTTGTCAGTTATCAATTTACTCTAGTAAAATAGTCTTCAAAAAAATGTCAGCTTCAGGATTTTCCAAAGAATCAATAATTCACCTGCTATCGTTTGTCATATTGATTTTCAACAATTCTTTGACTTTTAGTGACCCTTTAAACTCTTAAAATTCGAAACGTATACACAAAACTGCCTTTTATCAATATAGTGCACTTTAACTTTTTAAGTTAAAAAATATCGAAAGATGGGAACTTTTTGAAAGCAAAATGTAAAACATTCAGGCGGTCTATGTCTTCAAAATTCTTCGTCCGAATTACATGAAAACTGATGAATAAAAGTAAAGTTAGCGTGTTCGTTATTGATTTATAGTATTCTGAAAAGTCTTCCATCTGAAAATGGATAAATATTTAGATGGTTTTGATTTTTTTGAGAAACTTTTGTCTATTCTACATTTAGAAATAAAATAGTTTATTAAATAGGATTACCTACATAATTATCTAAATACTTTACGTTTACTATGAGTAGAAGATAAAGTATATATCCTCTTTTTGTCTTTAAAACATTAGCTAACTACCTATAACGATGAAAATATCAATGTGTTTTCGATTTGGATTCATTTAAGAAAGTTAATACATATAATCTGGTATAGCTTACATGTCATTCTGTATATATAAAATTTTTTCATGGTTTTCTATCTTTTGTTAATGTTTTTGCTTGATGCCAGGATTTGTCTCTCGTTTGTAATATTTTACTCACCATTTTGCTCCATTTGCCCATCTTGCCCAAGTAACACACGAAAACCTCTTATTGCGCTTGAAGCTTTATAAAGGATATATTCAGGCAACTTATGAAGCTTAATGGCTATATTGAAACTTATAAGACACTGAATTGCTTATAAAGAGATTAGTTGAAATAACATTGTTGAGAAAACGGTCTCAGCGCTTATATACGAGTCTACTTTATTAAGGCATCATATATATCCATTCAACACTATATAAAAGGTTCAATGGTAACTTTTATGTAAATACAAACTAGGCGCTCTTATAAGTGCTGTATAAGCCTACTTCTCTACATGTGCTATATAATTTTGTGTTTTAAATACTTTTAAAGCAGAATTTCACAGCGATATAGTTGTTTACGCTAAATGCCATTCATGACAGTCCTAATACAATATATTTATAAATGATTGCCTCCCTATTCTTTTCTTTAATTTTGAGTTTAATTTTTTTTCTGGTGAAGAGGGTCAAAGATTTGCATCCATGAGTTAAGTACTGCTCTATATTATACTGCATTGCATACTTTTATCTTGGTTTGTTTGGATAGTTTTTTTTTATTAATAAAATTCTCGTTCAAACCATAGTACAGTTTAATTGCTTTCGCAATTCGTTCATATATTTCAGCGTCTTGTAGTACTCCTAGGTATTTGAATTCTTCAAACTTGTTCTAAGGTTCCTTCTGTATGTTCCTTGTGGCATTACTTATTCTTTTTTCTCTTATTTTCTTGGGAATGTAACCACGATGTTTTTATATTATTTTTTGTTTTAAGGCTAGATGAATCTTAAATGCTACCAGCAGAACATTATTTATTCAAGATAAAATAGGTATATTCCTCAATTTTCCCAGTTTAAAAAATTGTAATATTCCTTTAGGCATGTAGGAATTTCCATTTTCAAGGCAAGGGATATCTCGTTTCACTATTGTGAAAATCGGACAACCAAATAGTATGGGGGAAATAGCTTCCCTTACATGAGCTTTACAAATTGTAAAATCCAATACTATTTTTAATTTAATTTTAAAATGATCAGACATACGCAATTAAACAAAAGTATGGGTAACCTGGATGGTTAATTTTGAATAGTGGTTCACAAGAGGTAGGAAAGGAAGTATATGAATACATGAAGGAATAATGAGACGCTATACTGTCAATGTGATTCATGAAAATATGTATTTGCTCTCGTTGATCTGAAAGAATGATTCAAATTGTTCCATACATATCAACTGTCTTCTGTAAGTTCCTTGTGGCATTATTTATTATTTTTTCTCTTATTTTTTGGGAATCAAACCACAATAATGTTTTTATTTTTTTATTTCGACGTTTCGGTAGCGTTCCAGCTACCTTTGTCAAGATTAACTAATGATAAAATAATTTTTGGTCCCTATTTGACACAACGAAAAAAATATGACAACTAGACAATCAATAATATTTTGAAGTTTAAGACTACAAAACTTTGTTGTCAAATTTTATGAAGGTCCATTCATAGTAGATCACATCTTTGGTAAAATGTGAAATAAAATATTTTACCTACGACCCCCCCTGTAATCAGTCAATAACACACAGTCGGTATCAATGTAATGACAGCTATTACGCACTGTAAAAAAACGCACAGCTGTAAAGTAAAGTAAAGTAAATCGCACGGCTTCCGTAGCAACGTCTTAGCAACTGTCAATAGACGTCACCATTTTATTCAAAATTTACTATTTGAAAACATTCAATACGGCCATGTTTAACTATGAAAAGCCTAAAGGGCTAAGTATTGATTATAATTGGAAAATGGACTTTCGATTATCAACAATATATTAATAATGATTAAACGTTAGTTCTTCAATGTGTTTCTTTCATTGGTAATAGAGTAATAGAGATGGAGTTTACCAAGCACCTCTAATTATGTAACTGTTACTTTTTATGCTTCTTATAAAAAATACAAGTTCAAGTAGGTCGTAGGTAAAGTATAGTACGTAACTCGTGTTGCAAAGCATTTTACGCACTCACGGAATTACGCACTCGCCGCTACGCGGCATCGTGCGTAAAATGCTTCTTACCACACACGTTACGTAATATACTATTATTTTATGACATTCCAAAGATATGATAGTCTACTAGAAATGGAATCCAGTGAAGTGCACGTTCCAGGAACGGTTTTTATTGGGATAGCGCTTTTTTCGCTTATTTTGGAAATGTTGTTAATAAAACGCGTTTGTTGTTACTTTTTTGTGTATGATTATTTTTGTTTTCAAAATATGTATGACTCAGTTTGGTGATTTTGTGTATTGAAATGTGTATCGATTAACAACTATTCCAATGATAAATCATGAGAAAACCTGGATAAAAACTTATGATGCTATCCTGATAACGCAGGTAATTGATTATTAAATTTCTCTTTCCAACATTGGTAACCAAATTTGACTACATTCGGCTGAAATACTAGCTACACATTTATCTGCATTTAGTTGTATTAATGCACTTTCTTTGATTTTTCGTTTTTTATTATTGGGCTCTTTCAATATTATTTTTGTCGAATCCCATTGAATTTTATGCCCCTCTTCCCAAGCATGTTTACAAATACCTGACTTAAAGAACTCCCTATCTTTGATATATTTTTTATGTTCACTCATTCGGACTTTCAATTGTCTAGATGTTCCACCTAAATAGAATTTGTCGCATTCACAAGATATCTGATATATGCAATTTTTTGAAGATTGTTCTTCATTTTTTGGCTTTGTTTTTGTTAGTATAGATCTCAAAGTATTGTTAGATTTGAAGCTAGTTCGAATATTAAATTGATTACCAATTTTCTTAATTCTTTTTGATAAACCCCTAACATACGGTATTTGTCAAGTTTTTAAAAATTATGTTAGCTGAATTATTAATATTATTGTTATTATTATGGGGTATTAACAATGAGCCCTTCTCTATATTCTTGATTTCTTTAATTACAAATTCTGCAGAGTAATTATTGGCATTTAAAACATTTTTCAGTAGAGTTTTCTCCTTTGTGAAATGATTATCATTGGAATCTGGCCCTATCGTATAAAGATTTTACTACCCCTTTTTTAACGCTTATAGCATGATTTGATTCAAAATTCAAATACCTATTAGTGTGTGTTGGCTTACGATAAACACTTGTTTCATACCCTGTAGGTGTTTTATATCAACTGAACTAACCAGATATACTTTACATCTGTAGAGTTGACCAAACGCAACTGTTGTTTGAAACCGAGCTAAGGATTGCAATGATTATTAATTGTAATTATTTTTTCATCTTATAAGAAAGTTTGTAAATATTAAATGCAAACTTGACTCTTCCAGAAACTAAACGGACTATAGGAACTGAAAAACTCTTAGACTGTTTCAATAATTCTAGTATTATTAAATATGTACCTAGTTTATCGCTTTTTTAAAGATTGGAAGTCACGAAAACTACGGCAAAGTTATTAAATCCTTCTGGAACCAAAAAAAATCCAATCCACTTTTATGTAATTTCATTGCAGGTGTCCCAATGATAGTAGTAGAATTAGATAATGCACAAGATAACCAAAGGACTAAAAAAGAAGAAAAAAGGAAAAAAGTCTAAAAAAGGCGAAGAAGAACTTTTCAAACCCGAAGAATTAGAAAATTATCGCAAAGAGCACCAGGGTACTAGCGAAGAACCAGCAGCTCAAAACGAAGAGTGGAAAAAATTCTTAGCTCTTACATCAGAAGTTGACGATATCCTAAAAAAGACACAAGGCGATCTAGATCGGATCAAAAGTACTTCGTTTTTTCAGAGAAAACCCACACAAAGTGAAGTTAAGAAGTTCGAAGAAGAAAAATTAGCGCAAGAAATCAGAGAGCAACAGGCTAAAAAGGACTTAGAGCCACCTACTCCAGCTCAATTAGGTAAACAAGTTCTCTATACCTACCACGTTTTTTGGTCTTAAATTGACATTCACATTTTGGTGAATTGACTTATAGGAACAAGGTTTCAGGGATTTGTATTATTATCAGATATGATTAGATTAATATTATCAATGTCTAGTTGGCATACAAATGCTAACGTGCTATTGGCTTTATCGCTTTTTCCATATTGTTACTATTCAAATATCTATTTCAGGTATCGTAGAAGTCTCTGAATCCGAA
This sequence comes from Galerucella pusilla, assembly GCA_910591695.1. Lineage (NCBI taxonomy): Eukaryota > Metazoa > Arthropoda > Insecta > Coleoptera > Chrysomelidae > Galerucella > Galerucella pusilla. Next base: position 10,095 of record CAJUYI010000326.1, read on the forward strand.
TCAGAAGAGGAAGAAGATGATAATATCTTCGATACGACCTATATAGACGCTCTAGAAGCAGCAGATGTAAAATTAGCATACATACCAGAATCGCCGACTGAACCTCTCGACGGAGATGATCCATTTGATACATCTGCAGCTGAAAAGGCAATTTTAGGTCCTCAAGCTGAAAGAAGAGGAAAAAAGCTCGTACCACTTGGAGCTGCTGTAGAAGTACTAACAGGGCGAGTACAATTGCCTACTTGTGCTACACAAAGACCGAAAGCGAACAGAAGACAAATATTAAAAGATAGGGATCTGTTGCTGCAAAGTTTCGATGAAACTGCGCAATTAGGAGGAGTATCAGATGAAGGTGAGTGTACATAATTCCCTTATTAAACTCACTACTCACTTGATGTAAATTTTAGCTGGTCAAGAAATACAAAAAACTCTTCTAGACGAAGATCCTGTCGAGTTTACACACGAACCGCTTGATTTGAGCAATCCCATACCATTTCCGCAAGCTGTAGCTACTGTCACTATCCCAGAAGCTGAAACTAAGAAGGTGTCAAGCAAACATGATATTATATCTGAGTTTGATGTTATCAACAATGTTGAAGATGATGACGATTTAGAATTTGAAGCTTTAGCAGCTGAAAGTTTGTCAAAAACAGTTGTTCCTGTTAAAAGTCTAACTTCGAATACTACCCCTGCTGCCCAAGTTCTTCAGTGGGGAGCTTTTGGAGAGTAAGTGATTTTTTTATAGAATCGTCCTTTTTGAATCATTAAATATAATCTTACTTTCAGAGAAACTAAAAAAGAATATCAAGACGACTTAGAAGACGATCCCTTTGATACAACTTTTGCAGAAAAAGTTGTTCCAGTTGTCAACAAAGAAGGAGCTTCTTCAACCAAACACCGAACAAAGAATAGTGCTCCAGGTAAACTCTCTTTTTATATTCCATGTTTAAATTTAATTTGTCATTATTACAGGTGTTGAATTGAATCTCATCAAGTCTGAAGATCGTGACTTACTTGGAGGAAGTAACAGTAACTTAGCAAGCAGTACTTTCTCCTCCACACAATCTTTCAAACCTCCAAACGTAGATGTTTCAAGCGATGATGAATTCGATCCAAGAGCTAATGAAAAACCGAGGGAACGAACTGTATCACGACCAGATGTGCTGAGCATATCTGGATCAAAAACAGTTTCATTCGATTTACCTTCGCCGAATCACCACGCTTTAGGCGTAGAATCAAAAATCATAAAGCCGTTAACTCCGTTTTATACCAGAAAAGCGTCCATACCAGAATTACCAATCGCTGACGATCCTTTCGATACGTCGTTTGCTTCTAACGCAGCACCGGGAAAGGCCGAGCTACGAATAATAGAAAACGAATTAATCAATTCCACTCAGAGTTCGGAAAATGACAATTTTAACAAAGCTCTAAGAAAAATAGATGCTGTGGTTAATACACTTAAGGAGATATCCAAACCTAAACCGCCTATTGCAGCAGATTCTTTAGACTTACTTGCGACTGATAATGATATTCATACGAAGGTATTGACTCCTGGTGCGTCAATAGAATTTCCAGAAGATATTATTTATTGCGATCCCTTTGATACTTCGATAGCATCGAATATTTTACCGGGTAAAACTGAATTGAAACTGCTAGAAACTGAATTGATACTTGCGGAGAAAAACAGTGAAACAGTAAAAGCTACCGACTTATTGGTGCATGATGCTGATGAAGTGATCGAAAAACCTCTGTCGCCTTCAGCAGAAGTGAAAGTTTCACCTACTATTGACATCGACGAAGACTACGATCCGTTTGACACTAGTTGTGCTGTTGATATACAGCCTGGGAAAGCTGAATTGAAATTATTGGAATTGGAATTTATTCAAAATGGCTGCTAATCCATTTTTATTCAGTGAAGAACCGTATGATTCTCCTAGCTCAGCAGGATCCAACCCTTTTCTGCTCGATGATCAAGATGGAGATTCAGGTGGTTTTGGGGATAACCCATTTTTATCTCAAACAGCCACGACTATGGCTACAACTAATCCTTTCAGTTTTGATCCAATGGAATTAGAGCCAGCTGAAGCTGAAATACCAGTTATACAAGAAAATGACCAATTTGGTAATACCGTACCGTTTTCTAGAACTGAACCAATTAAGATTGACCAAGTATTACCATCAGATACACCTAAAAAGCCGGTTGATTTGGATTTGAAGTATACAGTTCAAGTAAACCCTAATGGTCCACCAAGACCTCCTCCACCACGCATACCTCCTTCTAAGGAAACCCAGGACTTATTGATGTCTGTTATGGGTGCTATGGATGCTACCAGCTCTTCACTCCTTGGAAAAATTCCACCGACGAGATCTCCTAGTCCTGTTAATATGAGAGATTTACATTCCCCCAGCCCTACGCCAGATCCAGGCTATAGAGATCTTCTTGATGTTGACGACAAGCCTCAAAGTTCGATTCAAGAAGTTAATCAATCTTCCAATGCAGACTTATTCTCTTTAGATCATGATACCAGCTGTGATATTAATCAAAATCCTGCTGTTCACTTCGGGCAACAAACTCTTATCAGTAGCGAACCGCTTGTTCAGAATAAACCTGTTATACAAAATGAGCCTGTGGTGACAAACCAAACTAGACCTCTTCCACCAAGACCGTCTCCTCCAGTACGTCCTCCAAAACCGCCATTACCAGCTCCCTTGATTCAAAAGAAGGAGCAGAATATAGAAGATATAGATATGTTTGGTGTTGAAGAGATTCCGAAGAAAAAAGAAGTGTCGGATATTCTTAATTTATACAACGCTCCCAAGCATCAACCCGTTAAAGACCTTTTATCTGACTTAATGATGGAAACTGAAATGCCCCCTCAACCAGATATAATAACATCTACCACTGAAATAATTAAACCCGCTGAGAATTTGAATGAAGTATTCTCCCCCGAAGTGAAAGAGAATTTAATATCATCTGAACACTCACAAGAAGATCTCCAAATGGATTTAAGTAATAGTCATAGCAAAGGTTCAATTTCCAGCGTTACTTTAAATCCTTTTGCACCAAGTGAAGATATACTCGAACAAAAACCAGTGAACAATGACAAATACGAAGTTAATCAGAATATCGGGCACAATCCCATGGAGATAACTGAAAATTTGAACAATCTATCTGAAACTAATGACTTTTTTGGTATGTCTGATCCAATTGAGCAAGATACCAAGCAATTTGACCAATCAAATACGTTTGGATTCAGTGATACTATAACTACTAACGCGGATTTAACAAGTTCTGAGAATAAAGCAGCCAATTTTTTTGATACAGTCGACACTGCAAACAATTTTGGATCCACATTTGCAACAACTGAAACATCTGACAAATCTAACGTAGATACAAACATTTTCAATGCTACTGGTAACGATTTTACAACAACAAACACTGCTACAGATATTTTAGCTCCAACTCACGAACCTACAGATGTTTTTGGCAAATCTAAACCACCTGAAGACATTTTTAACAACATAAATACAGTTTCTAATTCTAACAGTGATATGTTTGGTACAACAAACACAGTTTCTGATACATTTAACACTGCAATTACATCCAATGACATATTTGGTAGTACTAACAGAGCTGCAGATGCTTTTGGTACTACACCAGTGAACGCGGATCCCTTTGGAAGCTCTATTAATAATACCGGGGATGATTTTGATGATTTCGCAAAGAAGTTCGATTCTGTTAAAACTGAAGATTCCGCGTTTGGTAACGCTTGGGGTAATGATTTGAATAACGCAAGTGATCTTTCTACTGGATTTGGGCAAGACGATGGATTTGATGCTTTTTTGGCTCTACAAGAGCCTCCAGTAGTACCACAGTCAACGCCTAATAGGATCAGTAAAGCTGCTTCTCAAGAATCTGACGAAGATAAAGATTTTGCAGTTTTTATTAGGTAAGCAAATTAATTAATAATTTAGAGTTTATTTAAAAATATATTTCTTCTCATAGACCTAAAGGGGCTAATGACTTATCTGGTGATGTTCTCCCGACAATTGCCCCTCCACCTCCTACAGTTTCAGCGACATACTGCGACATTTCTCCCAGATTTAATCCGTTTGATCAAACTGAAATACCTGAAACTATTCAAAATGAAATTCCACATGGTAAGTTCAATTATTTAAAAAAAATTCTTGGGTTAAAATTGTATTTTCAGTTGACGAGTTCAAGCGGTCTGATTCGCAAGAGACCCCACCAACTCCGTTGTTCGACGACGATGTATCAATGCCTCTAGAGCCGTTTCCGAGGGTCGACTACGCCGAAGAAGGATGGGAGATGCATTTACGACAACCTAACAAAAAGAAAATCACAGGGCAACGTTTCTGGAAGAAAATATGGGTTAAGCTTCAACACTTACCAGATTGTGTACTTCTACAATTATATAATCAAAAGGACGAGAAAGATCCTTTCCAGGAACTGCCTCTACAACCCTGCTATTCGGTATCGGATATTGGAGCTCAGCAGTACGATCAGTTTGGAAAAATTTTCACGGTTAAACTACAATATATTTTTTATAAAGAAAGACCTGGTGTTCGTCCTGGACAAGTGAAAAAAGCCGAAAGGATTACAAATAAATTGAGTCAGTTTGCGGCATATGCCATACAAGGAGATTATCAAGGTATAATAACTTTGATTTTTGTTCTCAAGAAGTTGTGGTATTATTTTTTTCTCTATTTTCAGGAGTTAAAGAATTTGGAAGTGATTTAAAAAAATTGGGATTACCGGTTGAACATGCTCCACAAGTTTCTCAACTAATGAAACTGGGATCTTTGAATTATGAAGATTTAAAGCAATTTTCAGTAAGTATAGAAGAAGCACTGTTCAAACTTCAAGCACATAGAGATAGGGCGTTACATTACAAAATGGAAGAAGTCCAAATCACTGCCGTAGACGAGTTATACGTAGAACAAGAAGGTGATGGTGAGTAATGAGCTCTAGTTTTTTGCAATTTCGTATTTTCTCGAGTACGATGTATATAAAGATGATTTAATTTGGTTATAGGTCACATTGTCAAGCAAATAGCCAGAGTGAGATTATTTTTCTTGGGATTCCTGACAGGAATGCCTGACGTAGAATTAGGAGTAAACGATATGAGACGACAAGGAAAAGAAGTGGTTGGTAGACATGATATTATTCCAGTAGTAACTGAAGAATGGATTCGATTGGAAGACGTAGAATTTCACTCTTGTATACAACAGGATGATTATAATCTTACGCATATAATAAAGTAAATACTTTTTTTCAATTCTAGTATAATTGTTTCAAAATAACTTCCCTTTTCAGGTTCAAGCCTCCTGATGCTTGTTACATTGAGCTGATGAGATTTAGAGTGAGACCTCCAAAAAATCGAGAGCTTCCGTTACAACTTAAAGCTCAAATTTGTGTTACAGGGTTTAAAGTGAGAATCTTAATTACAACATTTTCGACAAAATGAATATTTTTTGTTTAATTTTCAGGTAGAACTTAGAGCTGACGTTTTGGTTCCGGGATTCGCCTCTAGGAAGCTGGGGCAGATTCCTTGCGAGGATGTTATGATCCGTTTCCCTATACCAGAATGTTGGATCTACCTCTTCAGAGTGGAAAAACATTTTCGATATGGATCTGTTAAATCGGCGCATAAGAGGTGACATTATTTCACAAATATAACGATGTTATTGTTTTCAACATTTTGACTACCTATAACTAACACTTAAAATGTTTTAAGGACTGGTAAAATTAAGGGAATTGAAAGGATATTGGGAACAATGGAAACATTACAAGAAAATTTGATTGAAGTTACGTCTGGTCATGCTAAGTACGAGCATCAACATAGAGCAATAGTTTGGCGATGTCCAAGGTTACCTAAGGAAGGTCAAGGTGCATACACGACTCACAACATGGTGTGCAAAATTGCTCTCACTAGCTACGACCAAATGCCGGAGAAATTAGCTGAGTACTGTTATGTAGAGTTCACAATGCCAGCAACTCAGGTCAGTCATACGACATGTAGAAGTGTCAGTCTTCAGAATTCAGATAGCGATGATCCACCAGAGAAGTACGTTAGATATTTAGCACGGCACGAATATAGGTATGAATTTGATCAAACACAAGCATATTAAAATGATGATTGATTTCAAAACTATTTTTTTCAGAGTCGGTATAGAGCACACTGAAGGTGATTCACCAAATGCTTATGCCGCGGCTACTTATGTGTCCAAGCCAGCCAATCCTCCTCCTGCACCTACGGCTCAGCCTGGAATACCGAAAGTTCCGGAAGAATCCAGTTCCGATAGTGATTAAAACAAAATTTCTTTAAAATCAATTTTTGTTTTATAAAATTAAGAGTTACGAGATATGGTGTATGGCTGTAAAGACGATCTGAGTCCCCAAAACTCCTTCTCATACCACTAGATCTGGTTTAGTTTAGTCATGTGTTAAAGGTCCAATATTTTTTCCATTATTTAATTTTTGGCCTATTTTGGAAGAATATTTTTCTAGCTTCACCGTAGATATTCGGTTCAAATGATAAGCATACTCATACTTTTTTCATTTTCTTGTAAACATTTTCACCCCTTTTCAAGATTCAGTTTGCTGGTGTAACGTGTACAATTCCGAATAAATGTTTGTATTAAAAAAATCATGTTATAATGTAAAAAATATGTAATAATCATTATAGCAATATATTTATTTATAAGGAACATATATGGATATCTTACAAGAAAATGCAAGAGAATATTCTTCTCCTTATGTTTTTAGTAAGCTAAAAAAATAACCAACACACTGTATAATATTATTCTTAAATAATTTATTAGATTTTTATAATAATAGGGAACTTGATTAATATTTTAATGAACGAAAATGTGCTATAAATCATAAGAAAACAATACATAAAAACCACTGACATTATTGGTTGTGACGTAGAAGAGTAGTATCTCGGTAATGCGCGTGCGTTCATGCGACAAGGAACGAACGTTTAGCTACGATTAAAACAGCCATTATTTCTATGCTATTAATTAGAGCGTCTCCATTTTATTCTTTATATTTTCGGTTCATTCTGATTTATTAGACTTTGTGAAATTTTGTTTGTATCCATAATATTTTCAATATGAATGAAGAAATTATACGAAGTATAATAGGAATACGATCTCTTCGTGCAGTGTTGCCAGGATAGTACAAGAAACTATCCCTCAGATCTAAAAAATACTATGTGTATTTGTTCACATAATCACTTCAGTTTTGAATGATGTTGCAGCTTCATGATATATATAAGTATTGCACCTCAGTGTGAAAGAACTATTCAGAAATATACAAAATTTAAAATATGTGTGCAGTTTCAATATCTTTTATGGCATAGTATAATTGAGACACGTTTTATTTTGATGTAAATTATTCCAAATAGCATACATGGAATTATTGGAGATATATGAAAATGCCTTTAATTTTAAAATGCAGTCTGGAATATCCTTCGAATACTACTCTTCCACGTCACTCGCTTTGTTGCGCTATGATGGAGAGGTCGTTTGAAGTGATTTTAAATTCTTAACAATGTTTCTATTGATTAGAACAAAAGCCTCAAGTATCAGGATTTTTAGACGCCACTTAATGATATTATTGGATGAAAAAAAAATTGGAAACTCTCCTATTGACAAAATGAATATTATTTTTTATTAATCTCATGAATATTTGCATTTGTAGAAATGGTAACGCACAATAGTTGCAGAATTCAGAAATTATCATCAAAATCCCAACTGATCTAGGCTCTAGGTACTTGCCTTTCTGATCCTAGGCTGCTCTATACACAGAAAAGTTCAATTTCTAAGTTACTGTTTATATACTAACCGACAATTATTATTAATGTGTATATATAACAATGAACGTAAAAGATACAAAATTGAATATTGCCAATTCTCATTTTCAAATAAGTAATAGTACTATTAAAGTTTCATCAGGGAAATTGTACACAATTTACATCTTAAATTGGGCAACCACAATTACCTAGCTACCGAAGCACACGGAAAAAATACGCGGACCTTCTCCCCTTGATGAAAATGAGATCATTTGGCAGATATAGATAGATCACTTTGTGTAAAAAATCGTTAATTTGAAACATATCTTAACGTAATGTATAAATAAAATATTATTTTTTGTGTTATTGAAATAAAAAAATACAGCTAGAACCACCAAAGACAAATAATAAATTTAGTATAAGAAAAGTAATATAGATGTTGATGTATATTTTTATTCTTCTGTTAACCGTTTTTAAATATGTAGGAATATATTTAATGTTAACTAGTTTTACCTATTTAATTTGAATATTATTTATTAAATCTTTTTAGTCAATTTTTTTCTCGAAAAAAAAAATGTATTTCAACAAAATTGAAGCTGCTAGAAGTGTTGTTGTTTTGCAATTTGGTTTTTCTATTGTACGATTTTGAGAATAAAATTGACTTATTTCCATTTTTACTGGATTTGCTTGAAAAAAAGCATCTCCTTGAGTCAAAAGCTAGTCACTAATATTAAGAAAAATATAAATTGAGTGAAATTTTTAGAATAGAAAACTATGTAGCCGAAATGAAATGTGAAAATATATGTATAATTATTAGATAAACAGAAGTATGTAAATTCATGTACCTAATAGATAATAAACAGTATTGAAGCTTTTAGACAATATACTTCCTCGTCAATATCCCGAAAAACATCATGAAGGGAAGCTCATTGAGTACATAGTAGTCCTGTAGTCCTAGTTGTCCCGGAAATATGGAGAAATTGGTCGCGTTGTTCACAACGTATCGCTACCGAAGCGATCATCAATTTCCTACTGAATGCGTGTTTTGTTAACTGATCAGATTGAGCGCTGTGGTATCAGTCACCATTTTTTCAATGAGAATTAAAATACGCTACACGCTACCGATTCATGATGCATTAACTGTCATTTATGTCATATGTTGAAAACATAATATGAATATTTTTGTTTTGAGATATTTTAGTTTGTATTTCAGTGAAAATGAATGAACAGCTGGAGGTGAGGTTAGGTCTTAAAAGGTCTCTTCAAAGTGGTGATGGTTTTATTAGCACGTTCATCAGAATTACCTACTGATGGATCACTCTAAAAATCGCTACTTGATCAACTTTGTTGGGATGAACGCGACCATTGTAAACAAACGCTTAGTTTGGGGTCATTGAGTCATATTATTATATATCTTAACGGGACTGTTACACTGGCACATCTATATATACATGCGCCACTGTCAAATGTCGAAAACAATTGATATGAAAACGGTCTCGGAAACGCCTGCATAAAATGAAACTGAAAAAATCGACGTCATTTTAACGTCGTACATCGAGCGACACAAAACGCCTGCATAAAAGGGCTCTTAATGTATAGGTTTTGTTTGGACATTGTTTTGTTGAAACTTCATTAGAATAGTAGTTTTTGTGCAATTAGTGTGGATATGATGGCCGTATCGCACACGACGCCGTAGGCGGAGTGCTCAATCGTTCGAGTGCGATGTAATAGACAATCCACACGAGTCGAACAGTATATTTTTTCTACGACACACTTAAGAAAAAATCTAGAGAAAAAACCTTTTTATTAAACCATAATATAAAATTGAAAATTTTCAGCAATTTTATTTATAATTTTACCAATTCAATTTTATATTTTCATTAATTTTTTGTGAGAGATGTACAGTTCAGTTTCTATATGTTACGGTTTCCTTTTTTGAATCTGCGATGCTGTTATAAGTAGATGTTGCTAGTTGGACTCGCGTACGAAGGGTATCGTACCATTATCTTTAATAATGAATATTCTGCTAAATATTTCCTTTAATAATGAATATTCTGCTAAATATTTCATGCGTCTACCTATTGTCGTTTACAATATCATTTTAGAAATAAAATTAAAATTAAAAGAAAAAACTTCTTGACGGGGATTTGAACTCTGGTTTACCGCGTGAGAGTCTGGGATGCTTACCACTGGACTACCGAGGAATATGCTAAACACCTATCTATAACGTCAAATGTATTACATAATTCCATAAAAACTGATGTCTGTCAGGAGTCCCTTAAATATCCATTTAATTCTGTTTTAAGTATTTGTTGTTAATTTGTACGAATTATTTTATTTAATTAAGATTATTTTTGTACATAAATATTCTTGATCCGGTGATTCTAGGAGAGACTTTTTATGACAACTCACTTTGACGATTCTTTGAAATTGAAAAACAGATGAGTTGACGGGTACTAAACACGAATGCTGATTGGTGGATTTCATATACATTCTAGGATGTATATGAAATCATATCCGTTCAGTTAACCGATATGGCCTACATCTCCATTCTGTAAACTGTGTAGAAAATATATTTATTTAAATAAATTCATACAACTTTGAATAATTCTATATAGTTAACAAGATATCTTTTAAAATACATTGTGACAGAAATATTTGTTCCTGTTTCTATATTATTTTTGTGTCATAATGTATGTACTCAGTTTCGAAAAGCTTAGCTAAAATTCTGAATTAAAAATTTTCATCAATCGAACTACCTATAGTATCTGTACTGTCAAGAAAAAAATGTATACTAGCTGGCCCTAGTTGTTGAAATATCTTTGTAGAATAACCCTCGGTGGAAAGTCTATACTGAAGTTTGATCTGTCTTCTTCATCAATGACATTCTGAAAAAATTTAAGTTTGTTTGAAAATAATGTATTAATCAGCATGGTAGTATTGGTGTGTATCATAATGTTGATAATTCTAACAATACCTGAAAACTTTTATAATACCTATAATCCTGGTAACGAGGGTAATTTATGTTTGAAAATTCCTGTCTTCAACATTGGTTTACATTTTGCTAAATTATAGTCATTCCATCAAGTAGATCATCCATATATACTATCTATTCTCAAAACCGCAAAAAGCAGTGACGTATTAAAATTTATAAAACATATACACTGGATGATAGAAAAAATTGAACATGTTTTGAGAAAATTATATTTATTGATGCTAGAGGAAGCAAACTTTATACTCACCCTGCTATTATTGACTTGTCTGGCGTGGAATGAACTTACATTTGAACCATAAACTGAAATATTAAAATCAGCGTTCAACCAACAATGTGAGCCATGTATAATGCAACATGTTAAAATGACAATGACAGAAAAAGTAAGTTTCATCTGTCAAACAATACCTCATCAGAAGTTGAGTTTAATAAGAATACTCCTATTATCAGCCACAAAATAATCTCAATTATCAATAAAATAGTATCGTTCAATATTATTTTTGTTTTGTAATTTGAAGTGAAGATGGCGCAGATGTCACACTGAAGCGACATCTTCGTTCTCATTAAAATGAGCCTCTAATAATAGGTGCCGTTACCACTATTCCATTGTTCATGGTCATTCATGGTTACTGTTTGAAAAATAGTCAGCCCATACCGCTCGCCACGCGTATCAAACAAATGTGAATAAAACTGTGAATAAAAAGTGCTGATTTTCAAATTGTTCTTACTTAGTTATCACTCTACTCTTTAAGGCAGGTTGCATGCGATAGGCCATAATACCATCGTGTTTGCCTTTAACCACTGAAACTGAATGGTCAGCATAAACCAGAGCACGGAATAATCCTCCATGCCATGCCTCCATGCCATGCCTCCATGCCATTGCTTCCTGTATCTTGCTTTCGCCTTCCAGTTCGGTACTCCTCCCTCTTTCAGGTATTCAATGGCTTCATTCCTCGTTTTAATGTTTATTCCATGTCTAAGTATATCTATTATTTTTTTGTCATTAAGGTGTCTGGCATCCGCTGTATATGACCTAGCCATCCAAGTCTTTTTGCTCTTATTACACTGCTCATTTCTTGTTCTCCCAATAAATTTTTCATTTTTCTTTTCATCTTCGCTCCCTCCCAATATTCTTCTAAGTATCTTTCTTCACCATATGTTTACTTTATTTCCCTTCTTTTTATTCAATATACATGTTCCACTACTATATAGTACCGTTGTATGTATGAATTTTGGGGTGACATTCACTGAGACCTAAAGATCTATTGTGCCCCCTCACTTCTACTTAAGTTTCTGAGGAGAGTCTTAGAAACTAGTAGCTCCTTTAGTCCTATTTCCCGGAGGAATTTTAGAATGTCTGCAGGCTTCAACTTATAAAATTATAGGTAAACTATAGGTGAATGTTCCTCTTCTATCCAGTAATCTCCCAGGTGCTGTGCTCTAGGATTCTGAAGTGCTGTGTAGTTGGAAAGTATGTGAATGGAGGTTTCTTCTTCCATTCCACAAAATCTGCATTCTTCTTCCTCCACTATTTTGAGCTTTCTCAGGTGCCCATTCAGGCGACAATATTCCGTTAGGATCCCTGTTAAAACTCTAATCGCAGTTTTACTTTAAATTTGACAGGTTGTAGTTACCCAGAAGAATATAGTGCCGTTGGTCTTATAACTGTTTTTTATGAATGTAGCTTGGTCCATCTGATACCTTCTTTGAAGTTATCAATTTATGCAGGGCTCCTGCCTGTTTACTTCCTTTTGTTAGCCTTGTTCATTTTTTCATCGTCATTATGCTTAATAACTGTATAAGTACCTAGATGTAGCTTTGGATTTGTTCGAAATCCATTGATCTTCTGCTGTTGGTGGCAGTATTTCTTCGTTGTTTTAAACTGAAAATGAATTTTAATTAAAATTACCTGCTAGTGTAAGAATAAATCCATCTAAAATTTTAACTCTTGGTAGTCGATGTTGTATGATTTCCATAAAAGCAGGGTTTATGTCTATCCCCGGGTTTCCTTCAACGTACAATTCTTCGATTTTATCACAAAACTTGATGAAACTGATATCATCCAAGGAAATCATATTCCTGAAATAAGAAAAAAATTTCAACACAGTAATTCTTGAAGTTTATTAAACAGTTACCTCCTAACATCCAAAACTTTGACATTGTTTAAAAAAGCGCAAGGAGCCAATGTGGTGATTTCATTATCAGCTGCGTATAATTCCTGTAATTGCTCAAAACCAAAAACACCGTCTATGCAAGTCAATCCACATCTATTTACTTTCAAAATTTTTAAATTCTTCAACCCAAATCCTAAATCTCTTAGCGACGATACACCGCTTCCATCCAGAATAAGCTCCCTTAGCGCTGGAGTGTATAGATTCAAATATTGAAGGGTCGTTTCTCTAGATATCACCCTAAGCTTCAATTGCGTTACTGTTCCAAGGTCTTCAGTGTTCGTAACTTGAATCTACAACGAAATAATCCGTAATTAAAATCGAAAATATAAAAAATATCTTCAGAACAAAGTGAAATGAGTTTGGACATGTGCAAATAAGTTTCTTTTGAAGTTATATATAGAACAAAGGTTTCAAAGAAGACAGAGAATCGCCAAAAACGTTAAAATGTTGAGACGAGATGGCTCAAGGCGTGCAAAAAGTGCTCACCAAATTGGCTCTATCCAAATCAAATAATATTCGTTATCACTTACCAACAAATCTCTCAAATTTGGCTCTAAAGATATAGGAGGATCTTCCAGCGATATCTCTTCTTGGATCGGCATCGCCAAATCTTCGGTACTTGGAATACTAGACAACGAAGAAATGCTATAATCAGAAGTCGGTGTTAGAATTATTGTAAATTGTTCTTCGGGTTTCTGAACATCTTGTTCATCTGCTATAGCCTCCAAATTAGGTGGCATTATTTGGGAAAAATATGACAAAATGAATCTTTATAACACTAAGCTAGTTACTAGGCAACTGGTAAATAGATATTGATTTGTACATAATAAAAATTCGTATTCAAGGAGGAACAAAAAATAAATAAAGTGATAGAAATGAACAAAAAGTATTTTCCTAAAACTAATTTTTGTATAGCATCACTAGTATAAAGAATAGTATATTGTGCAACGAGTGAGAAAAGTACTTTCCTCACATGTTGCACACTATACTTTTTCTACAACTGCACAAACTGTGACCAAAGTGAACACGCCTTTAATTTTTTTAACGACTTTTCTAAATATACCAAAAGTACACTTTCCGAAAAAGATTTTGATTTTGTATTTTTTTGCCACTCAACGAATTTTCCGTTTGCCAATTTATACTTTTTTCTTGAAATTGTCGCAACAAATCTAAACTTACTTTTGCAGCTTTTTCCAATATCTCTGGCGGAGAATTATTAAAATCGTCACTATTATCAGTATCCATGTTATTTATATTATAAATAAGTACTTATATTTCTTGTTAAACTAATATTTCCAATAAAAATTGAGATTTTGATCAAAGCACGATTGAAACTACCTTTTACAATTTAAAAACTTCTAATATAATTTGACAGTTTTGTGACAACTAAGTAGGTATTTAAAGATGACAGTAGCATACTAAGTTTTTGTCGATTTTATTCGATTCTCCATATAAATATAATATGTGGCGTAGGAAAAAATCTTTTCCACGGCTTAGGCATAGTGACACTTTGTAGTTTCGTAAATTGTGGGAAAAGAACTATTCATAGCAGTCGTAGAAAAAAGGCTTGTTCTATACCTAAATTGGAATTGAAAGAAGCATTATTAGCTGCTGAAAATGTAATATTGACCAATGTTTACAGAAATCGTGCAAGATCTTGGCAACAAAAGACCTCATAAAACATTTTGCAACAATTTTTTTCAGTATTGATTCTATTCAACCATGTTTTCATATCGTTAAAACTCTCTCCAGTTTTATGCGTGTACTTTCAACATTTTATCTATAAATGTATACCTTGTTATTTCACAATATTAATTAATTGTGCAAAAAATATATGGAAAAGGATTAGTATATAGACAAAATATTATTCAAAAACAGATAATAAAGTGCATGCGCCCTTGTGGAGTTACCAGGATTTTGCGTATCTCTAAAATATATGGTATCGATTCGATAGGGTGCTGGCAGTAGCCATTTTACAGAAACAAACGAGTTACAGGAAGTAAAACTGGAAAAATATTGACGAAACTAGATCGGGAAGAGTTGTGGTTCTATCTTTAACATGTTCCACAAATGTTAGTGATATTGGAGAACAATATTTAAATGAGGTGAGTGGAAGTTTCTCTTGTTTTTAGCAGATTTTTTTCACGATATCCGCAGAACGGGATAACTTGACTTAGCCAAGTGAGAATACGGATTCTACTTCGAAAAATATTTTTTATTTTGAAGTAATTTTTGCACAAAACTGAAAATTATTATTATTTAAAGAACAAAGTTGATAATTGTTCTACAAAAATTTGTCTTAAACTAAAATTGTTTCCACAAAGTTCTATTGGGAAAATATCCTTGTACATTTTGGAAAATTAAGAATTTTCTCAAGCTCAATGGTACTTTTACTTAGCACGTTAGTTGGAAAAAGATAGGTCATTCCTAATGTCTTCTTAAGAAATGTAAAATTATTATTTATACTTGTAGTTGTGTAAAAATAGTGAGATGGAAATATTTTAAAGATGGTAGATTATATTTCCACACTGGGTGACTTATAAGATTATGCATTTTGTATAAATGGTAGTAGCGCCATCTTAGTGAAAGCAGAATAAACTCATTTGTGAGTTTTATGTCAAATATAATTAATCACCAGATGTATGGCTTTAATTGATTCAATTTATGTGGAATTTATTTTTGATTTTTGAATTATATAAACATATCCTGTGGGAACTCTCAGATGCCCTTGAAGAATTTTAGGATATCGTCAGACTCCAGTTTAAGTAGGAATTCCTCTTCTATACAGCAGTTTTCCTAAGATTCTGTATTGCTATGCATTCCGCGAGTTTGTGAATGTTCGAATGTCGTTTCCTCCAGGGATTGATCATTATGGATGTCGTATACCGAGTACATCTGATTCCCACAGCTGCATAATTGGGAAAACAACCAAATAAGCTACTATCATAGCTACTTCATTCATTCATTTATACATTTGGGTTGGGCTTACTTAACAGCCCAGATACTTGAACTGAATCTTAGTACCATTACCCATGTTATCTACCTACTTCCATTCCAGAAGCTTCGTGTCTTCTAGTGATTTGCACGAGACCAACGAGACGAGATTTTCACAAAGTCTTGCCTCGTCTCGCCGATGAAATGATAAGTCACGTCTCAAGTCTCGTCTCGCAGCCTCCAGTCTCGTCTCGTTTCTTTCTCGTACGAGAGTCTCGTAAAAGTATCGAAATCTCATCATTCATAATCTGATTGTTTCAGTGCAATAAGGAATACTCAAATACTTGCCATAATATAAGAGTCGTAAGAGAAAATTACAATTGTTAAAAAATAACATGTATTTGAAAGTAATACATCTAAAGAAAATGAAAACATAACATTATTTTATAAATGAAATAACTGAAAAAATCAAAGGTAAAAAACAACCCCTAGCCCTCTCGATTGCAAATGTTTTTTTCATCCAGTCTTTTAGACATAACAAACATTGTGCAGATTCATTGTTGAGGCGATTCCGATATAATTGATGCTCATTCAGAAATATTCACCTGCGGGACACTCGCGCGAGATGCGATACCTAATGCACGAGACTCGAGAAGAGACCAACAAAAGTCTCGTCTCGTCTGGTCCGAGTATCGTCTCGTGTCTCGTCTCGAAAACGAGACGAGACCATGCGAGAGTCTCGTGTAGACTGTCTTCTATATAGGCCACCAGATTATCTGGAGGAATCTTCAGTGGTTGTGATGGTTGTGTTATTTCTACTCCCAAGTGCTTTCGTCTGAGTCCCTGTGAGTTCTCACAGAAGCAGAGTATGTGAATAGGTGTTTCATCGTAGAGTTCACATTTTCCGCACATAGGCTCACTAACTTTGACAATTCTGTGCAAACGCTTCCTTAGGGTACAGTGTCCAGTCCAGTCCAGTCTAGCAGCCTGGACGAGAGTTCCTTGTCTAACTTAGTCAGCAGACTCTTAGTATGCAGTATGGTGTCCTTATGTCACATGGCTACCTCTTTTTCCAGTCTCTGATTTTTACCTTGTTATTTAACCAATAACTGTCCAGATCATATGAGTCTCTGACTGATGCATTCTTTCCTCTCTGGATTCGGAAATATCTCACAAGGTTACTTCATTATTCGCAGATTTTTAAGTAGTTCCGTGTGTATATTCGGCAAATGGAGAAAGAAATGGCAGAAAGGCCTTTCTATCTGCTACTGTATAGAGTGATTCATAAGTAATGGGCCAAATTGTAAATCTACGTTCAGAAGGCCAAAATAATAATATTTTCATCAACAATAATGGGTCTTAGTCTGCTACTTACTGAGGTACAGGATGTTAAAGCGAAAAAAATAAAATAGATTTTTGTTGATAGATCAGCTACTTCTCTACATAATGACTTGAAAATTGGGTATGAACTAGTTTTTGTGAGGGTAAACAAGAATGTGTGAGATGATTTGAGTTAACTCGTAAATGTCGCCACATGCGCCATATGAATTAGATGAAATCAGCTAGAAATCTTTTATCGCTCATTATTATACATCTTACTAATTTGGATAGCCCCATCATTTCTGTAGAAAAAAGCTACACTTCTTTGATCTTCAAAATATTAACGATTTCCGAGATATTTGAATTTTACTAATTCTCCACACTACATTTCACGGTGGTCGACGTAGTAATATAATTATATAATTTAATAATAATATTAAAATGAAACCATACAAAAATTAGGTAATAAAACACATTTATTGTACGCCAGTTAATAAAACGAAGACAGCATTAGAACAGACTTGAACTAGGACCACTTACATCTCATCAATGTAGTGTAGTGAATTAGTAAAATTCAAATATCTCGAAAATCGTTAATATTTTGAAGATCAAAGAAGTAAAGCTTTTTTCTACAGAAATGATGGGGCTATCCAAATTAAACAAGTTAGCTGTAAGAAAATGGGCGATAAAAAATTTGTAGCTGATTTCATCTAATTCATATGGCGCATGTGGCGACATCTACGAGTTAACTCAAATCCTATCACACATTCTTGTTTACCCTTACAAAAACTAGTTCATACCAAATTTTCAAGTCATTATGTAGAAAAGTAGCTGATCTATTAACAAAAATCTATTTTATTTTTCCGCTTTCAGTAAGGAGTAGACTAAGACCCATTATTGTTGATAAAAATATTATTATTTTGGCCTTCTGAACGTAGATTTACAATTTTTCCCATTTGCTACTTATGAATCACCCTAAATGCATAGGTACGTATCCCGTTTAACCATTGTAAACGTTAATTATTGAGTATAACAAATAAAAATTCGAGTCTTCACTACATCGGCACTGACTTTGTATGTCTTATACAAGTTAACCCAAGTTATTGCTCACAGGCAATATCTCGCTTAATTTAAAAGATAATCCAATACTTAAAAAACTATTGTGGATGGCATTAAAACTCTTTCCTAATGACGTCTTAGAGAATCTATTCCACTTAACAGTCTTTTGGCAGCAACCCTCACTTTCTATTTTCAAACAGTGCTTTCTGTAGATTTTCTTTGGAAATTGTTTGTTACTTCATTTGGAATAGAACATACTTTTTGGCTTTTTATCGTTAGCACCAGAGTAATTTCTAAATTTCCTTCCCTTTTTCTGGATAAATTCGTGAATCGAACAATTGTGGCCAAATCCGCCGACAAAGCGGACTTCCTTAAGCCACCTAATCTATACCCAAATACTACATTTTTGGGCATAAGCACGTTTTTTTCAGTTACTTAACCTTCAGCGAATCCAACGATTATTGAAAGTTGTCTCGACGGCCCATTGACAGTCTAACTACCGCAAGGCCAGCCTAATGCGACGAAGAGGCGACCTGTCATTTCTGAAGTTTTTACCTCCCAACAACATCCTAACATGAAAATGGATCATCTTTTCAAAGGAGTATCTATTAGAGAATGAAACGGAATTGGTGTGTGATTTCTTCGCAATAAGTTTGGTTTGTGCCATTTGTCTGTAGGTCCAATAATGGAAACAAATATTTTAGGCGTGTTTTTATGACCAAAACTGTGGTCCTAAACGTTCTTATCTGTATCTGTAAAGTAGGGAAGGTGAGTGTAGGCTCACATCACTTAGGCCACATGTGACCCATTGTACATCCTCCCGAGGAGTTGTCCTTCTAGGTTATCGTCCACCCTGTCCTTCCCAGGAAGGTGGACAGGTCCTTTATATCGGCAGGTGTAGGCCAAAAACATGCACTCTCTTTATTGACGATAACTCCGGACACTCGCATAAGAGATGCCTGACAGTTTCATCTTCCTGTTCACACATCCTGCATAGAGGTGTGTCCACTAGCCCCATAGTATGAAGGTGTTTTCTAGTTTGACAGTGGTCAGTCAGAAATCCTACTGTTAAACGTAGGTTTTTCCTGATAATCGTCAAATATTTCTTAGACGCCATCTTCCCAGGGTCGGCCAGGGTGATCCTGGCAAGACCGCATCGTTTGGTTCCATCCCATCTCTTAAGGGGGGTGTCACTGTCACTGGGTCCTGAAATCTTTAATCCAGCCGCTTCCCTGGCTAAAGAATCGGCAATGCGATTACCTCTACTCCTGTCGTTCCCTTTAACCCACCTCAGTATAATATTGTTATCTGTCGAGGAGTTAGCTAAATCTTAGTGACACTCTAGTACTACCCCCGATATAACACGTTGTCTGTTCAAGGCTAAAAGGACTTGTCTACTGTCAGTGCAGATTATTATGTTTTTGCCAGAAATTTCTTTTCAGGTTAGTTCTTTTGTGGCAATTAAGATACCAGCCAGCTCTGTTCGAACCACGCTGGTATTTTTTCCCCTACCCCACTTAATCCTTAGACTGAGTGCTCTGGAATAAACTCCACATCCTGAGCTTTCTTTCGTTTTTGAGCCATCTGTATATATGCGTATTGCATTTGCAGCTAGCTGTGTTCTGTTTTATTTGTATTTTGTAGGGTTTATCAAACACAAACCTGGTTTCAATTGCATCATTGGCTGCCTGCAGCAGAGGTAGCTGAGTAAGCGCCTCTTGCCATAGGCCAAAACGTTCTTAAAAGGTCGTTTTGTTCCAGATTAGTCCAAACACAAAAAGGGTAGAATTGAACGTTGAGCAAACGTTGTCTGACGTAGCAATTGTGTTAACACTTGTATAATAATATTATTAATTTTATACAGTGTGGAAACCACTTATGGAATAAAATTATTTATCTGATGGCATGTCATAATGACAACGTTATGTCACTCAATTTTGATGACATAAGGAAGCTCATTATGGGACTAAGTACCATAATGAAATTCTATGAGGAAAACATGTGATGGTTTGATCAAAAAAGTTTATTCAAAATGCATAACTATGTACAAAACTATTTATTATAAATGGTAAAAAAACAATTACTACAATTTGTAATATTAATTCCAATGGATTCTACAGTTTTTACATCAGTAGTTGATGATTGTTGGCAAACTTGTAATCCTGTTTGGTTGTTGGCACCAAAAATTGCCATCAGATAAAATTTTGTATGTAATACGAATCATAAACAATCATTATGGCACAGGCATTCACGACTTGTACTATAATGATCGTCTTTATGATCCTTATTACATAAATAACTATTATGTCATTATTTTAGAAAATTATAAAAAATGCCGAGACACGTCAACTTTTGAATTGAGTTGTGCGCTATGTAAACATAAATTTAAATGTAAAGTGATTCACGCAAGTATGCCATAGTCGGTGTTTTTTTTAATGAAACACCCTGTATATTTGCATATTTTTGAAATCCTCTTAATGAGCCGATTCCAACAAACTAAATAATGTATGGTCAATTATGAATTATACAGGTTGAAATTTTAAAATTAATAATTTATTACACTTGAAATATTGGTACTTTTTTAAATTAGCTAAATATGGATTTATCAGAAATCTGAACTAACTAATCATCAGACGTATTTGTATATTTAACAAAACCTGCTACGCCCATGAATTTTATCATAAATACCTGAAAATTGCCTGAAAACGCCAATAATTAGACAAAATCGGTAAATAATGTGGATTGTTTTAAATCGGTAAGTAATGTGGATTGTTTTCTATTCTGTCAGTTGTTGATGTGTTGACAGTTTATACTGAAAAAGTGAAATCTTTGTCAAACACTCTTTCCTTGTCGACATAACAATAGAATATTTAACTGAGACTCACTGAATTGAGATTTTAATGATGATCGTGTACGGGGATAACTGCAGAAGTCAAGTTGAAGTGTCAAACTTATTTATTCACAGGTATCCCGAATTGTTTAATATTTCACAAAGTACTGTGTCTAAAATTCATACACAATTCAGAGAACTTGGACATGTCAAACCATTGAAAAAAAACATCACTTCGTTTAAGATGATGTGAAAGTGTATATTTTGTTAAGTGTCGAAGAGAATCCAACTTCAAGTACACGTCAAATTGCCCGTGAAAATAATGTTAGTCGGCTGTTCTAAGATGTCTTCATAAAGAAACACTTCATCCCTACAAATTAACTTTTGTGCAGGAGTTAACAGAAGACGATCCAGATCGTAGAATGGATTTCTGCGAAAGATTGATGAATAAGCTGAACAGAAATGAGATAGCTCTTGGTACCATCCTTTTTTCTGACGAATCAACATTCACATTGAATGGAGAGGTGAACCGACAGAACTGTAGATATTGGTCAGCAGAGAATACTAATTGGATTCGTGAGACACATACTCAGTACCCTCAAAAGGTGAACGTTTTGCCGGTATCATAGGCGCCCATATTATTGGTGCTATACCTATTTATAGATGGAAATTTGACAGCTGAAAAATATTCAAATATACTTAGAAATGGAGTTATTCCTGCGTTGGCTTATATCCCAACGCAATAGATCCTAGCTTACCGAATGAAAATGTTTGGTTCCAGCAAGACGGGGCAACACCCCATTATGCTTTAATGGTAAGAACTTATTTAGATGAAATCTTCCCCAATAGATGGATTGGACGAAAAGGTACTATTGAGTGACCAGCTAGATTGCCTGACCTTACGCCGTTAGATTTTTTTCTGTGGGGTTATCTCAAGAACGAAGTATATGCAACACAACCAACTAGCATTGTAGACCTCAAAGACAAGATAACTACAGAAATACGGAATATTCCACCTCAAACTTTAAACAAAGTTGAGGAGGAGTTCTATAGAAGACTGTGCTATTGCCAACAACTAGGTGGAGAACATTTTGAGCATTTATTTTAATGTATGAAATTCAAATACATCAGGTATTTCATGTATGTGTTTAATAACTGTAAAATAAAAATTTCACTCCGTATAATTCATAATGGACCATACATTATTTAGTTTGTTGGAATCGGTTCATTTAGAGGATTTCAAAAATATGCAAATATACAGGGAGTTTCATTAAAAAAAACAACACCGACTATGACATACTTGCGTGAATCTCCCTGTACATTTACATTTATGTTTACACAAAGCACAACTCAATTCAAAAGTTGACATGTCTCAGCATTTTTCATAATTTTCTAAAATAATGACATAAAGAATTTTATTCCATAAGTGGTTTCCACACTGTATAACAGAATTTACTGAAAAGAACTACTGAATGAAGGCAGATATCAAGTGAACTTGTTCTGTGGGCGAAGCCTAAGAATCTCAATAAAACAAAATTGAAAAGAAATATTGCGGAATTGAAGGTTATCGCCCACGCTAGTCTATTCATTTTATATAAGTGAGCACGTTCAAAGGAAAATGCGTAATATTTTTCTCTGAATGTGAATATTATATCGATTCTTCGCTTTTGATTTTATCTCTTCGTTATTGAATAGATATTTCCAATTAATTGATATAAAACACTTCGGATCTATCTATTTTGGTGAGGCGTAAACAAAGGATTAGTAACTAAGTCCAAAGTCTGTCATTATTAAGCTTATGAACAAAATAAAACGGTCCCATTGGCGAAAGGAGAAATTATTGCTTCACCTAGACAATGTTCCGTGCCATAAGTAGATGAGAACGAAGATTAAATTGGATAAACTTAAGTAGGAATTGCTCACACACCCGTTGTAAAGTATGTTTATACTTGTATGTATCTATGTATGTATTTTGGGGTGACATTCACTGAGACCTAAAAGATGTCTGCAGGCTTCAACTTAGGTAAATGTTTCTCTTCTATCCAGTAATCTCCCAGGTGCTGTGCTTTAGGATTTTGAAGTGCTGTGCAGTATGTGGATGGAGGTTTCTTCTTCCATGCCACAAAATCTGCATTCTTCTTCCTCCACTATTTTGAGCTTTTTCAGGTGCCCATTCAGGCGACAATGTTCCTGTTAAAACTCTTACTTATGCATTCATTTGATCTCTTCAGGTTGTAGTCATCCAGAAGAGTCTTTGATTGTATAAGCCCGATCTTTCCAATGGTCAGATCTCCTCTTTTTCTTGGTTTTACCTATTTTTTCCGATATTACATTGGAGCTGATTCCGCAAAAGGGTTCAGGCCCCCAGAAAGGTATTTCAGCCCCCCTCTTTGCTAGTTCATCTGCTATTTCATCTCCTCCTATTCCAGTGTGTCCTGGAATCCATAGTAAGGTGACTATATTGTTCTCGCCTAGTTCATTGAGTTTGTCTAGGCATTCCCACTCCATGTTAGAACTGATTACACAATAGCTCAGTGCTTTAATGGCTGCTTGACTATCCGACATTATGATAATCCTTTGTTCATAAATGTGATTGATTCATTAGCTCGGCACCACCAGAGTTCTCGGTACTTACCTCAACCTTCAGATTTTTTGTGTTCTTGATTGTATCATATATGTGAAGAGACCAGTAGTCCTTATTTAATTTGAATTAACCCTTCGGAAATATTTACTAGCAGTGCTTCTATTGACATTTTGACTGTTTTTTATTAACCTTTGTCTTTCTCACTAAATTTATCAGGTATACTTGTCTTTGTATAATCGTTCGCTCACGTGCTCTTTTTTTCTCTCACCAAGACTTTGCACTTTGAATTTAAAATAACTGAGTTCCTACTCTCAGGAAGTTTCCAAAGTAGCAATACCAAAACGGCACACTATAGATATTGACAAACTTTTTCATACTTGTTCATAAATTGGAAAAATGATATATAGTCAAATGCAGTCTTATCATGCGGGTCATACGATTCAACGACAAAGACATACTCACCGTTTTTGTTTTCTTTCATTGCGTTCAATCACAACTTCCAAATAAAATCCGTAAGTTGAATAAGACAGACTTATGCAATTTCGACGGGAGAAAAAAGGATATCTTTTTAGTTTTCAGCGATTCTAAAAAGTCTTTCACCACCGAAATTTTTATTTAAATGTCAATTTTGTGACATTGTCGATTCAAAGGATGGATAGTATGAATAATAAGAAGCAATTTTCCCGTATTTTGCATCATCAAGCAAAAAAAATGGTACTTAATCTGGAAGTTTATTTCGAGAATGAATGAAAAAGTGGAAATTCGTCAACCAGTGTTCAGGAAACATTAACCATCATTATTTTCTCCGGGTATATTTGTATTCTAACATTTTGGTAACCTCTGTGTCTTCTGATTTGATACATATGGTTAGTGACCTTTGAACCCACACGATAAGAGCGCTTTTAACTATATCAATATTGCAAACATTGTACATTGTTAATAATCATATCAGATTGTGATACAAATGGTGATATTGATATTCTGAGTGAATAAATAAAAATGATACTCTATATTTTTGTAGCCATATTTATAATTTGTTATGATAAATGTACAATGATTAAATTCTCTGCAAAGTACGAACTTGTTTGGTCATATTCCAAAATTATAGCTTGTGGATCGAGTTAGTCTTCACTTCAATATCAAAAAATGAACAAATTCTACTAGGTATCCAGATCTGGTCAAAATTACTTAAAGCTGTTTTCAATCATTTCAAGTCTTCAGGGGAACAAATAAAGGACTAATTTCCGAAATTTGTGGATTTTCTGATGGAATATTAATTTTTTTTCAGCTAGACCGGAAACTTATCAACTTATGCGTTACATATTATTGATAATAACATGATTACAGTTGTTCACTTTTAGTAACGTATTTTATAGTTATTAAAATAAGTAACAGGTTCATAACCTTCAGATAATTCTGCAGGCACTGCGATGACAATAGTTATTTATGTACCAAGGCAGTAAAGTGATTCTTCATCGAACGAGTCTGAAATTATGACACGAGTGAAGAGAGGCGAATAGTAGGCGAGTCCGATAAAGACACTACTGACGTGGTGCATACAAAATTTTATCGCCAACTGCTCAGAATTCAGAATATAAAAAACTGAGGTATATTTCATAGCATTTTATTATGACAATGTAAACAGTACATATAGAACAAAATCTACTTATTATTTGTTATATTTAAATTGAAGGTTCACCCTGAAGCATTATAAAAGTTAATTCCTGAAGTCAAAGGAGTTTCAACAATAATTTATCAACAGTAAAAACACAAGAGCTTTTTTTTATCGGATAAATTTCTCTTTGCAACGAAACAGTTTTGCCAATCAATAATTTTACGAGTAAAACTGACATGATAAAATCACGACACCGAAGGTGAAGCGATTTTATCTAATGTCAGTTTTTCGAGCAAATTTAGTGATTGGCAAAACTTTGAGTTAAAGAAAAATTTATCCGATAAAAAAAAAGCTCGAGTGTTTTTTGGCAAGATAAATTAACGACAGAATATAAGGAAAAAGCAACAAAAATAATTATCTTTATTAACTTGCGACTCGTTGTCATTGTGTAAAAGTGACCTCCGCTTACTAGATATTGAGGAAGAGGAGTTTTTATCGCGATAAAAAAGGATGCACCTTTTTTATCGATGTCAAAGTGACAATAACATTTCCAGGTATATGACATTTTAACATTGGAGTTAATTTATCAACAGTAAAAACACAAGAGTTTTTTCATCGGATAAATTTCTCTTTGCAAC
Source organism: Galerucella pusilla (assembly GCA_910591695.1). NCBI lineage: Eukaryota > Metazoa > Arthropoda > Insecta > Coleoptera > Chrysomelidae > Galerucella > Galerucella pusilla. The sequence continues at coordinate 36,061 of CAJUYI010000326.1, forward strand.
GAAACAGTTTTGCCAATCACTAATTTTACAAGAAAAACTGACATGATAAAATCGCGACACCGAAGGTGGAGCGATTTTATCTTATGTCAGTTTTTCGATCAAATTTAGTGATTGGCAAAACTTTGAGTTAAAGAGAAATTTATTCGATAAAAGAAAAGCTCGAGTGTTTTTTGGCAAGATACATTAACGACAGAATATATGGATGAACAACAAAAATAATTATCTTTATTAACTTACGACTGACTCATTGTCATTGTGTAAAAGTGACGTCCGCTTACTAGATATTGAGGAAGAGGAGTTTTTATCGCGATAAAAAAGGATGCACCTTTTTTATCGATGTCAAAGTGACAATAACATTTCCAGGTATATGACATTTTAACATTGGAGTTAATTTATCATAAATAAATCGCAATAAAACTATTATCGAGCTGTAATAGGGAGAAGCGTGACACTGACAGATGATGATTTTCGAGTAATGTCAAAGTTAAAATACTTCACCAGACGCATATGTTACTTTACCAGACGCATATGTCACTTTACCAGACGCATATTATGTAAACTGTTTGCTTACTTCCGGAAATCAACCTGATAATTGACGGTTTTACTGACGGTTGGCGATAAAAAATATTTATTATTGGATAAGACCAGGGGGTCTATTTTCAAACAGAGACGTATTTGTTTACGTATTTATTTACTGTTTGAGCCCTTAATTTGTGGAATCTACTGATATTGCTTTATGAAAATTGAAATCACTTCTTGTTTCTTATCACAAATTTGTACTTGGTGCTTTTAGCTCTGTGTTAGGTGTTAATGAATGCTGGTCTCAAGTAGATGTCTTGCAATTTTTCACTTTTTCACTTTTTTTTCTTTTTTGGAGCCATTCTTGTGTCGGGTCGGGAGTACTGCAGCCTGTTGGCTTATTGAACACTACTCCCACATTTAGGTATTCCACCCACCCAGCCATTTCCGTACTTTCGAGTAGACGATATGGGTCAACTGGATGCGTGCCAAATGCTTCAGGCCTCTTTGAATATTGTCTGTCTCCTGGAGTCCAATGCCTCACAGTTGAACAAGATTTGGGTTACGGTCTCGGTCTCCACGCCACAAAGTCTGCAGCTGAGATCCCCGTTATATAGCTCCATTTTATGCAGCTGATTTTTTACCAGAGCATGATTCGTTAGATAACAATTCTTAGCTCATTCCTACTGATATTCAGTACTTCAGTTTGACACAAGTGTCACCTATGAAGGTCTTATTGTGTACCTGCTTTTCCATTAAAGTGGAAAACTTATAAATTCTTTGACCAAAGAATGTCACTTGCTGCAATATAACAAATAAATTTGCTACAAAAGTTTATAACATACCACCAAAATACATAAAAGGAATCAAAAAATATCCTATATTCAAAAGAGAAGTGAAAAAATGTATAGTCACCAATCCGACCAAATTTAACACAATATAAAATTGATAAAGATGCCCTACACATATTCATATTAAAATTGTCTTATACTTGCCTCTCCAATCTCACTTGAGACAAAATTATAAAAGGAAATAACAAGTTTAATAATAAATAATCTTGCCTAAAATGTTACAGGTACATATTACATAATATATGTTAGTATCCTATGCGAGGAGTTACGAGACAGACTTCCTAGCCTAGTGTGATCTCCTACCATAGGCTACTTGAAAATGAAAATAACTATAAGAATTTGTAATAAAGAAAACATCATGTACTTTGATAATAGTGAATAAATTGAATTTAATTGAATTGAAAGTTCTCAGACACTTTTTCCAGTGTACTAACATTTTATCAATAGTGAACTCTCAACTTCCTTAAAACTACTCACAATACCTAGGTAATTATTATATTTATATTGTTTGTATCAGTATTAGGTGGTTTGCGTGATACAAAAACATACCACGCGTCTATTCTATACTGTTTATGATTCCACACATTTTGATATTGAACGTTTCCTTCGGTGTTACAAGTTTTAGTTATGAATAAATTTCCAAGTGCATATAGGTAGAATATTATATAATTATGCTGCTTTTCAAAGCAATTTGATGTAGTATTGAAATGTGAGTATTTACAATTTGTTTTTTAAAATTTCTCGTAGGTATTATCTATATTAATATTATTAGGATAAGAATGGAAATATGAATGAAAATCAAAATCCGATTAAGAGGTGAGATAATAAAAACATCCTAATAGAAAATAAACGACAATTGTTAATGATATTTGCTTGAAATTATTGTTTGCACTCAAAAAAAGTTTGTTGAAAGAGCTGGTTCGTATTTAAATGTCAGTTTAAGAATAATAACATAAAATAACAGTATTCCCTTGAAACCGCTTGACTTTTGACGTCAAAACTTCTCTGGACACGTTGACGTGACGTCATCGTCATGCCTACGATGAAATTTTCGAAGGGGGTTAATGTATTTGTGTGAAATTACTTTAAACATAGGCGTACGGAAAAATTTTTAGAGGATGTTGATTTATTTGTGATAAATTCCATTTAACATGGGATTACTATGAAATTTTCAAAGGGGCTTTATTTATTTCCAAAAATTTCAGCTGAAGGATACAATTTTCATCAGCAAACTCACAAAGTTGTACGTTAAACTCAATTAAAATGACATTTTTCTGATTCAATATAAGAATTTCCAGCTTGTGTAAAAGCAAAGTGCATTTATAAATATATTATTTGCCAGATGCTCCGAAAATGCATTACCCGGTGAAAGCTCTTCGGTGAACATTATATTATTTAATGCACTCTGTCTTTATACAAGTTTCCATTTTGTAATTAATTATGCATTTCGATCTCATCACTTATAAGTTAATTTGTTAGTATACATTTCCATTTACCATATGAGCTTATGTCCCACTAATAAGTAAAATATTTGATTCTTTTTTAACATATGGATAGGAAACTTGTGCACCGAAATGGTCCAATTTTAAGACCCTAATGCCCAATTTCACCAACCATTCCATAAATTTAGGTAATAAGTAAATCAGATTTTGGAATTGCTAAGTGAAAGTTTCACCACGCGCTGAGAATTACATGAGAGTGACAATATTGAGTATTTTCTATCATGTTTAGGCGTTTCTTAGCACATGGTGAGACGTAAATTTTATTAATCTAATTCCGCTATCAAATGTGACACTTTAAGTCACTCCTTGACGTTAGGTAACGTCACATTTTTCATAACCTTCATATATCAGTTATGAAGAGTAGTTATGTAAAAACTTTACGTAACTGTTTCAGTTTCAAAGAATAATTTATTGATTAGGTACTGTCAAAACTGACAATTATTTCATTATTCAAACTGACGATCACCCCATTATTTTAATTCGATAGTAAGTTTTTTAAGATTTGTTACCATAATTGAGGACACAATTATTTGAAGTAAGTCAATTTACTGGGTGAAAACTTCATAGTAACAATACTTCTGACACCATTTGAATCCACTTTAATATTACCATTGTAATTCAAGATTTTATTAAATATTAAAAAAGCGCGGAATTAAATAAAACGTTTTACGTGAACACGTTATGAAGAGTGCGACATTGTTCAACTCGCATAATTTGCAAAACTCGCTGGCGCTCGTTTTGGCAAATATTACGCTTGTTGAACAATATCGCTCTTTTCATAACTAGTTACGTAAATGAATAAATAAATATTTGTCATTCCAAAATCTTTGGGAAATGGTTGGTGTAATTTGGCAATATAATTACGGTGAAGCAGTGTCGAGTGCAGTTAGTACTTTGAAACGTGACCACTGGGGAAACAGCGTCGTAGAGCCCGTATGGGCTGCAACGAACCACCTTGTACTACTAGGGTGAAGTAGCATATCACAGCTCGCAGATATTATGATAAGCACGAGATATAATGTAGATATGTCGACCTTCGGAACATGGCAACTCTCCTCTAATCTCTTGAGATACAATTTCCTGGGAGACAAATAGTCTCTTGCACTGCAACAGTCCCTAGAAGTACCTACAAATAGTTCCTTGGAGACATATTGTTTCCTGGGATACAATTTCCTGAATCAAACAGTTCCTTGGAGACATACAGTTCCTGGGAGACTAATAGTCCCTTGGACTACAACAGCTCCTAAAAGTTACTACAAATAGTTCCTTGGACACATTTAGTTTTCTGTTGTACAAGTTCCTTAGAGACAAACAGTTCCTTGGGATGACAAACTGTTCCTTCGAGTAAAACAGTCCATGGGAGTACATCAGTCCTTTGGATGACAAACTGTCCCTTGGAGTACAAAGTTTCCTGGGAGATTCCTCAAAGTTTCCAATACTTGAAGTACAAAGTTGAGCTTCATCCTCACAAACATATTATGTTTTAGTGATAAGTATTTTTTATTGTTTACTAACTTTTTTTTTATTGTAATTTCAAGATAGAAATGATATACATTTTTTTCATTTCGATAGTTTTATTTACTACACAGAAACATTAAGTTCTTTTTTATTTTTTTTTGTGAATTAACCTAAAATTGCTTTTTCTTTTTTTTTAGTAACAAAGCCCCGCGAACTGGCTTAGTTTACTACCCAATTTAATCGGTTAGTTGTAGTTGTAATTGGTTAGGCAAGAACCTGCGGTATATTCACTATCCATTTTATTTTATTTTTCATTTCATAGGCGTTATTTAACAATAAACGTTTATTCAACTCCAGTTTAGGTTTCAAGTTCCCCCGACGTTAAAAACTGAATAAAAAAAACAATTACATTGGAAGAAAACCAAACGTAAGGTATAATATCTCTCCACCGAGGAATCGTTCTCAAGCAAAAGTGCTCCTGAAATGTGGTCCTTAATTAATTCCCTGTAAACTTATTTCGTTGGTATTGAAAGTTCACACATTTTTTTGTATATACTTTTCAAATATACAGTACCTAGATTTCTTAATTAAAAGCTATTCTTTTATGTTTGTTTTCAGAATCATGCCTTCCTTATTTTCAACAAGAATCTTCAAGCGAGATGCTCCTCTATCCGAATCATCAGTAGCACCACCCACACTGGACGAGGGTACTATTAACGTCACTCCTGCAACAATATTGAAACAGCCTCCCACATCGGAAGAACTTCTCGAAACGACCACTCAAATAGAGACAACAGGTGGGGATCTTTTGGAAAAACACATTTTTGGTAACAAAAAATTTCATCCATCTCATGGTCGTACTACCCCACATCCGGAAGCAGGTATTTGTTTGTTGTGGGTGTTTGATGTTCTAGCACGAAGACACAACCACACACACAAAACGCAAGCCTTACTTTCTTACGACAAAGATTACTGTGTTAGAAAATTTTCCAATTTTCATTCTCTATCAAAAACATTCACTATAGTTACTCTATTTAGAAGCTTGTTGCGTGAAATCTGTCAGTAATGATTTAAATTTAACTTCATCTACATATTTGATCCTGTCAACTTGAACGGAAAGGATTAAATTCAGCTCCCAACAAGGAGTGGAATATTATATTTGTTTTCCTCAGTCTTGTTCATCTTGAGATTGTGAGTTCATGAAGCGTTAGCAATGGATGACTTACTACGATGCTGAGTCCCACGAAATCTTCTTCATGGCGCTTGTTTCAATGGACATTTTTCGTTGGACTGAATTTTATTTTAGCTTAACGTGCCTTGACGGCGCTGGTCATTGGCACAGAACAGAATAATTACAAATGTTTACATAGAACACGAAAGAATTAATAAACTGTATTTAAATTACTCAGTGTTGGAATTAGCACGACCATAGTTGACTTGATTTGATTTTTTTTATTGTGAACGGTAATTTTGATTTTATTTCACTTGCATGAATGCCTACATATTACTGGGTGTCTCATTATATTCTGACTGTTTTCAAGAGCTTATATCTTCGAAACGGTTCAAGATAATAAGATGCGGTTTCCACAGTTAGGTTTAAAATTACCGTGAGTTTTGTTGTGACACATTTATATAAATGGCGTACTTCCGGTTTACCCGCTAGAAATGTGGCGTATTTTCAGAATACAGTAGATGTAATTTTTTAAATGGGACACCCTGTATATTAAGCAATTTCTTGAAAGACGCATATTTTTACTTCCTATCGGTACCTCAAAGTTTGAAATCAGTGCACAGAAAGCGAAGTTAGATAACTTTAACCCTGCAGAGCATTCCAATGAGCGAGGTGCTAATTCCTCAGCCACTTCTTCGTCTCCTTGCGTATTCTTTGTTTTGTTAGGCCCACGGTCGGGCCCGGGCCCCGGCCGCAGAATGGAGCTGCCGCCCCTTCCGCAGCCAGTGCCTTCAAAACCAGAGTGGGCTGGAATCCATTCTAGCCGCACTACGTTCCACCTTGCAAGATTAGCAAGTCATTCTCGACATTCGTCCTGAGTTGCTGGTATACCCACTCAGGGCTTTAATTGCTGCCTGACTGTCGGAGTATATGGTTATGCGTCGATCCACATAACCTCTGTCTAGGTTTATCTGCGCACATTCCAAGATAGCATATATCTCGGTCTGATATGCAGATACACCCTCACCCAATGGTACACAAACCTGTGTTGGGCTCCTGGAGTAAATTCCAGCCCCTGCTCTATCACCGGAGCATGAGCCATCTGTGTACCAGACGGTCCCATTAGGCTGTGGATTCCTCTCTTTTTCCCAGGACTCTCTATCCCGTATCATGGCCCTGTATGGGGTAGCGAAGTAGTACTTACGCAGGCATTCATCAGCCGCTCGAGCCAGAACTGGAATATCTTCCAGGAGCCGGAGCTTCTTGACGTGCCTGCACTCTTCCCCTCTTTGCACGTATCCCAGCCGTTTCAAGCGCAGGAAAGCCCTCCCCGCCTCAGCCTCGATCACATTGTGGAGAGGCCGAAGACCAAGGATCACCTCCATCGCAACAATTGGTGTAGTCCTCATGCAGCCAGTTTTCCCCAAACTGACCACCCTTTGAAGGCGTGCCAGTTGCGATCTAGCCGTGACCAAGGTTACCCTCGGCCACCAGACCAGAGCCGCATATGTGAGCATAGGCAGCATAATCACTCTATAGAACCATATGATCGTTTTGGGGGTCAGTCCCCACCTCGGACCAATGGCTCTCCTACAGGCCCAATACGTGTTTGTCACCTTGCTTAGGCGACTATCAAGATGAGCCTTCCATGTCAGTGATTTATCAAGGATCACTCCTAGATACTTCACCTATTCAACCACCGGCAGTGGTACTCCATCAAGATTTAGACCCTCATGTCTTATACCTCTCTTTTTGGTGAAAGCAGCTATCTCAGCCTTGGCAGGATTAACTGCAAGTCCGAGTTCGTTACACCACCAATGTACCCTATTCAGAGCCCTTTGCATGAGGTCCCTAAGAACGGGAATGTGCCTTCCAACAACAAGGACAACGATATCATCGGCATACTCAATCGTTAGAAAGCCCTCACCGTTTAAAAGGGTTATTAGCTCGTCAATGACTAGGTTCCACAATGTGGGCGAAAGAACACCCCCTTGCGGACATCCCCTAGCGAAGATCACTTTTGCCACATGGTCTTTACATGTGGCCTCTACTGTACGGTTGCACAACATGGCCCCAAGCCAGTGAGTGATCATTGGCTCTATTCCATGATTTGCCGCAGCCCTACACTGGGCTTATTGCAGTTACTCCTAGTGTTCTGACTACAACCTATTCAGCCATTCCGTTCCCTGTATTAGCTCATACAGGTTCTTTGCAGGTTGGTTGTAGAAGTCTTCTGGAGTCATTTGGGTTCTGCCATACAGTTTCTGCCTTCTGTGGTCCAGCGACTCACAGTTGCATAGTATATGCAGAGCTGTTTCGGTATCCTTTTTGCATCTTCCGCATATAAGGTCTCCGTGATACAGCTCTATTTTGTTTAGATGCTTATTTGTGGGAAAGTGTCCCGTATATAGCCCCGATAAGGTGCGTAGTTTGTTCCTGCACATTGAGAGCAGTTCTTTCAATACTTTTTCTGATGGTTCTTTTATGAATTTTTCCCATGTATTTGCCTGGGCGTATTCTTCCAGTGTTTATTGTGTTGTTCTTTCACCCACCCTTTTAACCATGATCTCGTTAAGCATCTGGGGATGTGGGTGTCGGGGTTGCTGGTTCCGCAGTATATTTTCCATCTTATCCTATCTTCTGATATTATCTTCTTTGCTTCCGTCCAATAAGTTCCTCTTTCCTTAAATAGGTTACCCATTTCTTGATTCCAGTTTTTCTTAGGACTTCCTATTTTTTTCTTTCCGTCCCATCCTGCCTCCCATATTTTTTGTTCAACAATGTTATATTTGATCATACTTGTACGAACATCTGAGTTGAGTTTGCTCTATTTTTGATATAAAAGGATTCACCTTGAATCTAACTCTAATTTCTTCGTCTTCAAATCTGTCTAGCTTTGTTACACCTTCTATTCTTCTTAGTTTTTTCATTTCCATCGTTATAATCTTCGATTTCAGTCTTTGGGTGAGGTGGGTACAAAAACAGTTTTATAAATCTTTATATTTGTTTTTTTGTTAACCTTCCTTTTGTTGTCTTTTACCTATGTATTCTTTTAAACTTTAATTATTACCTTTATACAATAAAATATAACATATCCATGTACTCGAAACCAATTGGAAATGTGTAAATGAATTTATTCGTGTTAGACATACTGGACGAGATAACACAACTCATTGCCACTACAACTTACTTTATTCTTATAAACACCACACACACTGAGCACAATTATGTGTGAAATAGCAGTAGATGAAAATCAAAGTAGACATACTTTGAAGTGGTACCCTTTATTTCAATACATGGTATTAGGGGCACTTCATTCTTGTGCTGATTATAGTCATATTTTCAATTATTTTCCAGTTAAACCCAACAATGATACCATCATACAAAATATTGTTCATTTGGCCAATAAAGAAGGGATCGATACATGGGTATTGGTGACTATCTTAATTGGTGAGTACTTAATATCAATTTTCTCCAATTGCAGTTTTAATACACGTGATATTTTTCAGCTGTATCTATAATAGTACTGGGAATATGCTTTTGCTGCATAAGAAGATGTTTCCGGAAACGAAGAGCAAAGGATGGAAAAAAAGGCATGAAAGGAGTGGACTTGAAGTCTGTACAGCTCCTAGGATCTTCTTACAAGGAAAAAGTGAGTATTTATCGACTCATATAGCTATATTTTTCTGGAATAATCTACATCTGGATTTAAATGGATAGTTTTATTTGAATTTAATTCCAGAATCTTTTCTATAAGGGAATATGTTCGAGCACTCATTTTTTTTAGTTGAAATAATTCTGTCGCTCTTCCGGCTTCTTTTTATATTTGAAAACCTTGAAGTAGCTGGAAGAGGATGATAAGAAGTCGAGAGGGAATTAACGAAGGATTTGCAATATAAATTTTAGGTCAATGTTACAAGTGAACTCAGAGGATTTATTTATAAAAGTTAATGAAACGGTTTTCAACTGTTCTACTGTTTATTCAAAGTCTACATAACTTCGGAGTGTTATTTGAATGAGAAAAATAAGATAGGAATTTGCACTACGTATCTTTCACATATACAAACATATTTTCATTACAACTAATATATTTTTTGCCTTGCCATTATCGACTGAACCAATAACCAAGATCGACTGGTTGGTCACCCCTGCTCTAATGCATCTACACCAATTTCCATTTATTGTTTGATAGTTTTCTTGCTGAGTTATACTGTGAACTATTAATTTAATACCTCTCTGCAACCAAATTAATCTGGTGAATGTTCAAGGTACAACCGGATATGGATGAACTGACGGAAAATGCAGAAGAGCCCGATGATGGCGATAAACCTGAAGTTCAAAAACTAGGGAAACTGCAATTCAAGGTTAGCAATAACGTAATAAATATACATCTACAGGATGTTTGCAAAGCATGAGCGTCATTAGATAATTAATTTATTGTTTGTATATTGGCAAGGATGTTGATAATGAAATAATTGGTATAGCTTGTTAATAACAAATTGATAATGCTAAGTAGCTTTTCTTGTTAAAGATACTTTCACACTTTAAATGCTATAAGGATTAATAATATGTTGTATTTATTTATTTATATTAAACTATTCTCCCCTGTGACATACTTTTTTCAAAATACAGGGTGTTTTCAAAGGTTTCTTGAGTATTGTTGTGGGTTATACAGGGAGATACACGGTGTTGTCTATTTTTTAATAAACGAGTGGAATTTATTTCGATCAAAGTTTTTCCTTAGTGACGTTACTGGATTTCAAAAACATGGTGGAATTTTGACTATTACTGTGTCAAACCTGCTTTCGTTTGTGTTTAGTTAATAGCGATGACTGGGTTAACTAATATTGAATTGACTATTTAAATATTTATTATTTCATAACCAATGATAATGCCTTGGAAACCAGACTTATGAATGCCCTGCGCTATTCAAATAATCACTTCCCATGTTCCGAAACGTTCGCTAAATTGCGTTCAAAAGAAACTGCAGTTTATGCAAAATCATGGAGCATTATCAGACGACCTAGAACTGCGAGAGCTTCACAACTCGAAAAGAAGGTTCTTTAAATTTTTGACGAAGATCCAGAATCAAGAACCAGAAGAATCACTCAGCAAGTAGATGTTTGTCACAAAACTGTTAGGAATGTTCTAAAAGAAAATTCTTCGTATTCATGTTCGGCACTTTTCAAAAATCCGTTTTCCAGACAATTCGATAGGATAAGGATTTCCACAACAAGGTCACCTGAGCAGAATTCTTTGGATTTTTGTAAAAAAGGCAAGTTATATTATTTCGGTGAGACTTTCTTCCTGCCAACTGACCTGAAATAGTGTATGGGCGAGTGAGTAGCACCATAGGCAGATGAAGATGAAGACTTCTGACTTCGAATCAATTGATTAATATTTTTGTACTCATAATAATTCCTTAATGGTATAAATATTTCATCTGAATAAATCTGATTTTGTGATTTTACGTATTCGTAATAATTTATTCAGTCAATACGTCAGCCTTTCGTACTTTCAACATAAAAAAATATACAATTTGAAGTACAAACTTTTAGCTGAAATGATGTCACAAGAAAAGCAGTTTTCAAAATTTTGAATGCAGCGGCAAAAGTGTGACAAGTATTTAAAATTGCAGATCGATGTATGTATTTTTGTGGAGACATAGTTTGTTGAGGTTGTCTTGTGGAGTTTTGGGAATTAGTCCCGTAGATGAAACGATGACCGGCCCCACCTCTACTTTCTCTGCATGCCACATCTGTCGAGGAATTCTTGAGTGCAAAAAACACTTTTTCCACGAGTAGCATACAATAATTACTTTAACGTTCATGCAAAAACCGTTTAGATGTTTATGTTTTACATGATGACAAAAGGCTGTAGTACATTGACAAATGAGTGCAATAAAAGTTATTTATGATACAAGTCCGTGAAGTTATACGCCATTAAAAAAGCATTGGTCATTCACGCACGCTTTTGGGTGTTACAATGAAAGTCCCATATAAAAAGCGTTGTTCATTTACGCACGCTTTTCAACGTATGTATAATGTCTGATTTCACACATTTTTTTTTGGTTCGTGAATGACTAATTTCAAAGGGTACGATATGATACTATTTTCAGTGTCATAATGACGTATATTACCGCACTAGTGCGTTTTTGAATACATTACCGCACTAGTGGGATAATCAAAATCTAGAAACATATTAATACTAGAATTAAATATTTAAAATAACACTGGAAGCTGCATTTTCAATTTACGAAAGGAGATTGTCTTCGATTGAACTGATTTTTATAGATTTTTGTTCATTTCACTTTGAAAATTTGATGACATAACTAATTGATTTCATTTCCACAGCCTTGTTTGTCTTTGTTGCTATGGTCACAAAATATGATACACAGTACCCTATGTTTGCAGTCAATATTATTGAAAATACGTTAGATTGAAATTTTTTTTAAAATTTTATAATATAGGTACTGTTAATAATACTAATAAACAGTTGTAGATAAAATATTGTACGTAACACGTGTGATAGGAATTATTAACGCACTTATGTGACTACATGACTCGGCCTATGGCCTCGTCGTGCAAACTTCACATGCGTTCGTTAATAATGTCCATATCCCACTAATTACGTGAATAACTATTATCTAAATCCGCTATCAAATGTGACACTTTAAGTCACTCCTTGACGTTAGGTAACGTTACATTTTTCATAACCTTGATATATCAGTTATAAAAAGTAGTTATTTAAAAACTTTACGTAATTGTTTCAAAGAATAATTTATCAATTAGGTACTGTCAAAACTGACAATTATTTTATTATTTAAACTGACAATTACCCCATTATTTTGATTCAATAGTAAGTATTTTATGATTTATAAACATTGAAAACAACATAATTAAGGACACAGTTATTTAAAGTAATTTTCTGGGTGAATACTTCATAGTAACAATACTTCTGACACCATTTGAATCCACTTTAATATCACCATTGTAATTGAAGATTTTATTAAATATTATAAAAGCGCGGAATTAAATAAAACGTTGTACGTAAACACGTTATGAAGAGAGCGATATTGTTCAACAAGCGTAATATTTGCCAAAACGAGCACCAGCGAGTTTTGCAAATTACGCGAGTTGAACAATATCGCTCTTTTCATAACTAGTTACGTAAATAACTATTTTTGCATGAACGTAGAAAAAATATCATAATTTTGTCCGTTACTAACTATTAATATCAATAAAACATATTTTTGTTGAGGTTAACAACCCCAGTCTAATCTTCCAATCTAATAGCGATAAGTTGATTTTGAAGATAATATTTTGATACCAAACTATTTTTCTAACGTTAGAAAGTCCACCCAGCATCTGTTTTTGGAAAATATATAATATGTGATGTCTCATAATGATATTAATAGGTTTCTTATTTTTGTTTGGCTTATAGTTCATTAATATTTTCAGCTGGAGTATGATTTCAATCAAAATAGTTTTGCTGTAACAGTAATTCAAGCTATAGAGCTTCCTGCTCTCGATATGGGCGGCACATCAGATCCTTACGTTAAAGTCTACCTTCTTCCTGATAAAAAGAAGAAGTTTGAAACGAAGGTTCATAGAAAAACATTGAATCCCGTATTCAATGAAACGTTTGTGTTTAAGGTAAGATATTCAAAAAGTGAGTATATAAACCTGAAAATTTTATTATGATATTTGTTGATAAAATAGTTATTTCTTTAGAATTTGCCGTACTCTGAAGCTATGAATAAAACATTAGTCTTCGCCATATTTGATTTTGACCGATTTTCCAAACACGATCAGATTGGTGAAGTCAAAGTTCCACTTTGCACTGTCGATTTGGCTCAAACTATTGAAGAATGGCGGGAATTGCAAAGCGTAGAGGGCGAAGGTGGTCAGGTGATATCATATTTTTATTTTATACTTCCAATTTTAATATTAGAACTTAGTCCGGTCCTTGCTTCAATCGGAACTTTGAGGAGTTGTGTAGACCAATCGCTTTGACAGAGTTTATTAGCCTTTATGTGGGTTGGTTTTCTATAAACTTTATATTTAAGTTTACTTTCAACCCTTTTAATGTAGAAATTCCAATTATTCACTCAAGCTTTAGAAAAATGTACCAGTTTGTTGTTCTGATGATAAAAAAAAGTGCGGCTGGTCTTCACGACTTCTTACATTTTTTTACACCCAGTTCGGACCATTGGATGCTTGCACAAGTTACAGAGGATTCTTTTGCACTTTATGCCTCAATTATACGTTGGATTCTTCTCTTGAATATTTATATACATAATAAATTTCGAACTATTGTTTGCCCAGCGAAAAAAAATTTCTCGAAAAAAAAATGTTTTGCTACAATAGGAAAATTATGTCTAGGACTATCTTTCTCCAATATTCTCTAATAACGTGAGGTTTAATTCTCTTGTACTGTCTGGTTTAGTTTGCATTGTCGAAATACCTCGACGTTACTACTACTACTACTACTAAATGTGCAGGCGAGCCTTGACCTAGACAAACTCAAGCCAAGGTTTCGGCACTGAGGCCACTGGCGGGCCCATTGTGCCATTCCTGCTACCTAGACATCAATAAAGGCCACAACCTTTTTCAGTGGATGCCTGCTTGTGTTTCCAGGGGCCATAACAGGGACTCCGAAGATTCGCCTGCGTAGTACAGCCCACTGTGGACACTCTAAGAGAAGATGGACTGACGTTTCGTCAGTCATGTCGCAACCCCTACATAGGGAACTTTCCTCTACTCCTAGGTTGTGGAGGTGCTTTCTTACACAAAAGTGCCCTGTTAGGAGTCCTGCTATCTTCCTCAACCTACTCCTTGGTAGTTCAATAGCTGCCCTAGCGTGTCCATCAGTCCATCCCTTCAGTAGAAGTTTGGATTGTCTAGGACCCTGCAGAGTATTCTCGACGTTAACTTGATGAAGAAGTTACTGTTCGTGACTTTTGACTTTCCAAGTCATTGTGGATGTCACCGAAACTGCAATACCAAAAAGCATCCATCAATAATGCATTTTAGTACTTTGTTTTGGTACCGCTGGGTTATAAATGTGAGTAGCTTTTGCTTACTCAGCCCCATAGCTGGGCTGGGTGCAATATGTTCATACAGCTTAAGAATTTGTTTGTGCAGAAGTGATTTGGTCAAAGTTCTTCCAGTAAACCAATTTATTTTTTTAATATTCAGTTTTCCACTGTTTTTTGACGTAAGCTCTCCAGTGTCCAATGTAATGCCCAATATTGAACATGATGATCCTCCACCCAAGCATGTTTGCAAATACTTATAGGAGATCCTATCTTTAATATACAGTTTGTCTCCATTTATTCTGATTTTTATTGGTCGAGATATTACACCTAAAGAAAATTTTTCGCCCTCACAGGATATTTGGTATATGCAAGATTGTTCTTCATTTATCGGTTTAGTTTTTGTTAGAATAGGTCTATTGTTGGATGTTGTTCTCTGAAGTTGAATTGGAATACTTTTTTTATTGTTTATATTGGGATTCAATCTCCCGGGAAGCTACAAGATTATAGGAACCTAACCTGTAAGATGAGACCTCACTTGGTGCTTTCCCAGGTGTAGGGATCATTACCACTTTTGCTACATTCCATATTGTAGGTGTTTTAATCTCAATGATGCCTTAAAAGGTAGATAATTCTTAAGATTGCTTTGTGGGGTAACTGTTTTAGAAAACTAATTTTTTTCGAGTAATATTTTTTAGCCTGGCGAATTAGTGAGTGACAATTTTGGTTATTATTTAAAATAAAGATGAAGTATTTGTTAAAAAAATTCTAGATTCCATTGAAAAAAAAAACGTTACAACCAGAATTGTTGCATACCAACTTAATATTTTTTTGGTTCTTTGGTGGTTTATTTGAAAATTGTTTACATTTTTCCCTATAATGTATTTATTATGGCCTTGAAATTACTGAAAATAGAATAATTAATTTTTCCTGAATTGTAATCTTCGTTAACTTTGAATCATAAATTTATGAATATATTAAGATCATCAGTTTTGTATAATTTCTAAAAAGTTTTAATTGCTTTTACCTGTAGACAATCAATGACATATTTAACGCCAATTCACTTCTGTACTGATACAAATACAGAAGAAACAAAAGCCACTTCGCTATCTTAGGCAAGTTTCACGTAAACTCACATTTTCAAAAAGTGAAGTTATTTTTTAAATATTTTTTCATCTTATGCAGTTACTTATAGCAAAATATGCACGCTAACAATGAACATATTCGATTACATAAAATTGATGATGGATTTGAAGTAAAAAAAAAACAATCATTTACACCACCAAAGCAAATATACCGTTATTTTTATTGAGGAATTCAACCATAAGTAGATCATTTGAGAAGATTTGCTTATTTTTCTTATAAATATTTACTATCTCAGTAGTTTTGCGTTTTTTTAAATACAAATTTTACACTCAATATAACAACAAAAGTGTGTGGTTTTTTGGTTGAAATAGGTTTTTCTCAATTTTAAATCGTCACAATTCAACGATTGCGTTGGAAATTTGAAAATTTTTTTGTCAAAAGCTACAAAAACTGCTAGTTTAGAGTACGAGTTATCTTTTTATCTCCAGGATGGTCCTTGAGTAATTGTACATAGATTTCATTGATTTGCTGGAAGAATTGCTAGAGAATTTGAAACAAAATATTGAAAAGAAGTCAGAATATATTTCAATAATAACTCTTTTGAACGCTGGATTGGTCGCAGAAGCCACTTCTTTGGCCACCACTTATCCCAGAATTTAACCCTCTAGATTCCGGTGTATGGGGTGTAATAAAACAACTTGTTTATAAGAATGTCATAAATACCCGTGACGAACTTTGGCAAGAAGTAAATGGAGCATTATTGTCTTTTGATCCAGTGACGTTATTTGGGATAAGAAGATCTTCTATGAAACATAATTTAAACAGCGTATTTGAAAAAAAGAAAAGAAAAAAGACCATTGCCATATTATACTTCTAC
>CAJUYI010000326.1:66951-88929 GCA_910591695.1 Galerucella pusilla
TATTTTATTCCTGGTCTGGTGGACAAAGGTACGGAGATAACGCTACAGGTTACTCAGTAAAAAATTGCAATTTTTTTAACTCCAGACTGCCTAATTAAAGGAGCTTCTCCAAATGCTATTTATGATGAATGTGTAGTGGAAATTAAATCACCAATGTTGAAAAGAACAAGAAAAACTTATTTTGATAAAGAATGTAATATTGGTTCCAAATGTTTACATCAGATTCAAATAGACATGCACCTCGCTGGTAAAAAAAGCGATATTTGTTAGAGCTGATCTGGACTTTAAATTGAATAAAATAATTTCTTTCAAAACATTTAATATACGCCAGTTTTGTTGATGATCTACTGAAAAAGATTAACTGTTTTTTTGAGAAAAAAAAAATATATAAAATAAAATTCTTTAATAAAATTCAATTTGTGGAGAACTGACCCATTATTTTATTAAATAATTTTGAACATTAATAACACCACAAGCTATAAGATATATATATATATATTATGTACTTTTTTGAATAAATTTAGATTAATACAAGCGTGTGATTTTCAGTAACCCTTTTAATATGGATTCCCAACGTATTTTATAAGGTAATTCTGATTGAAGGAAAATGAAATCCTAAAAATACACAAACAAAGTATGTTGACTTATCAGTGAATGCTTTGAGTCTTTTTATGCTTTTCTGCAATTCCGTTTTTTTGCATTCTTATTAATAGAAATAAATGTTTAGTTTTAATTGTAGTACTTTTACATTCTGGAGCCGCACAATATTTATAGCTTTTTTTACTCTGGTTCTGGTCTATTGTGTCGAATAGTTTAAATTATTTCTAAACGTTCTTTTTTCACAAATATAACACTGTTTAGAGTTTGCTAAACCGTATAATAAAAAAATAATGAGCAGATTATAAGCAAGCAAAGTACTGTTACTAGCTAAGTAGTCATTTAACCGAAAACCGATCGGCGCGGTATCCGCTCTCTGAACAAGAGATTTCATATGCGATGACGTTACGCCTGAAATTCGGAGAGGAGTGCTGTTTAATGTTTATAATTTTCTTAGGCGACTTAGGAGTCTCGCTGACGTCTAATTTTTTGCATAGAGCCTCAAAATGATGTGCTCTTCCTAATGGTAAAATTAAAAAAAATATATGTAAATGAGCCCATTGTCCACATTTTGTGGAAAAAAAAAACGGGAATATTATTTATTTTTGGCAATCTTTGAAAAAAAGGACGTGTGCAAAATCTAAAAGAGATAGATTGTGTGCTATGAATTTTATTGTTTCACCATGTTTTTTGGACGGGTAAATGTAAAAAAGGGGCTTAAAGATTTCATTTTAATTTGTTACCCACTTTGCAGGACTGCAAAATATTTTATGTGCAATAATATAAACTGATTATAAAGCCGCAGATGGAAGACATGTTAATTTTTTTTTCCTTTTAAGGTATACTCATTGTTGTTTTGAAGTCTACCATTGGATCGTGAGAAAATCACCATCAGTGTTATGCATTTTCATTACTTTTAATGTCCAAAATTGTTGTTCAACGCTTTTCTATTTCACTCGAATGTATGAATTTAATAATAATAGCGGATAGAATTTGGAAACAAAAAATCACTAGTTACAAAAGAGAGAAGAAATTGGTTGAGATACGAGGTGAGAAGACACTGAGGCTAATGAGAAATGTGAAGAATATAATTGAAATTGACAATGTAGGGAATATAACGAAAAGTGGATAATATGTTGAAAAAAATGATTATTGAAAGGAGTGTTGAGGAAGAAAACAAATTTTAGCCAAGTAGCTGTTGGAACATTAAAAAAAGTATACCTACATATACTTTTTGAAAGTTCAGTTCAATTTATATTCATAAGGAGCATCATATCACTATTTATCATAGTAATATTTGATAGCATCTTTCAGTTCTGTTTCCATAAATAAATAAAGTTTTTTCTTCCTTTTCATTTAAAAAGCAAGAATATTGAAAAATAAATAAATTCATACATGCGAGATCGTTATGACATAACTTCCTTCATCAAAAAAAGTAATCTAAGCTTGAAATTAATAGATTTTATTTATTGTGATTATCCGTTTTATCACTGTTAATATATATGTACGTAATGAATAGGAGAATTGAAAAACAGTGTGATTTTATCTTTTAAGTTTTTCGAAACTATATTAAATGTTATTCAATTATTTATTTTGCAATATTTAAATAAATTAGTGAACATAACCAAAATTATATGTTAAGCGCTACTTAAAAAAGTCGGATGAAGATTAGTCAAGACCAGAGATGTCAAAACAACATTATACAGTATAATAATCTTGTTTGTGTTTATGACAGTGAGCACTAAAATTTTAATTCCATTCAGTATCAAGAATTAGAGTGAAGAATCTACTTCAATAATTGCTAGAGGTGAGCTTGATTTACTTCCTGTCAGTAAAGTATCTTATTTTGAAACTTGTGTCCCACTTTTTTAAATATGTCTATGGAAATAGCCCTTCATTTTGCAACAACACAAAACTGACAAACAAACCTATAGAAGTGAAAGTTCTGCGTCAAGGTATGTAAGAAAAATTTCAGCGTTCGCATTGGATGGGCTCAGAACTAATATATGGCGGATTTTTTTAATACGTGTATTATTGCACAATATTTGCAATTGAACGGTTTTGCACTTCAATAATAACAGTATTGTGCTGCACCATGAAACATGTGAGGATTTGTGTCACAATACCTAACACTCTGTGTATTATTATTTCCATTTTAGCCGAGCGATTCTTTTCAGACACTAGTAGCCAGCCACAAAGTGTCTCGTCCGAAAGTGCTCTTAGTGTCCATATTTTCACGAAATTCCAGTCTTCGGTCATGATGTCCACTGAGAGTTGATGAATCATTTTTAATTTGTATTGGTGAGACTTGTACACCTTGTGTACCGTACTTTGACTGACTTCACAGGTAGATGCAACTTGATTTATTGAACAAGTAGGATCTACTATCACTTTTTCCACTATTCCTATCAATTTTTATATAATTTTTTGTCTGCTAGATCTTCTAGCATCATTAGTATCACCCGCTGTTCCAAACTTACGAAGTAGCTCCTAACGTGATGTGGCTAGAGTGGATTCCACCCCACTTTGGTTTTGAAGGCAACGAGATGGCGGATGCACTGGCTGCGGAAGGGGCAGCAGCTCCTTTCTGGGTCCGACCCTGTGCCTAACAAAACAAAAAATATGCAAGGAGACGAAGAAGTGGCTGAGGAATCAGTACCTCGTTCATTGGAATGCTCTGCAGGGTCCTAGACAATCCAAACTTCTACTGAAGGGATGGACTGATGGACACGCCAGGGCAGCCACTGAACTACCAAGGAGTAGGCTAAGGAAGATAGCAGGACTCCTAACAGGCCACTGCTGTATGAGGAAACACCTCCACAACTTAGGAGTAGAGGAAAGTTCCCTATGTAGGGGTTGCGGCATGACTGACGAAACGTCAGTCCATGTTCTCTTGGAGTGTCCACACTGGGCTGTACTACGCAGGTGAATCATCGGAGTCCCTGTTATGGCCCCTGGAGACACAAGCAGACATCCATTGAAAAAGGTTGTGGCCTTTATTGAAGGGCTCGGTTTCATGGATGTCTAGGTAGCAGGAATGGCACAATGGGCCCGCCAGTGGCCTCAGTGTCTGAACCTTGGCTTGAGTTGTCCAGGACAAGGCTCGCCTGCACATTTAGTAGTAGTAGTAGTAGCTCCCCCAAATAAGTACTCGAAACGGGGCGATCGAGAAACTTAAGAATGCGTTCTGCGATCTAGTTTCACCAGGTATCAGGATCTCTTTTACTTTATCACCAAAAGCACGAACCATTTCGCATCTTGAAGCACTGAAACTTTAGGATCACAACAGTTTAACAAAGTATTAAATGTAACGAGATTCTAAAATATCCAAACAAAATCCACTGAAACAGTTAAACAACATAAAAACGTCAACTATTCAGCGGCGGAGCTTGAATTTGAGTATATAACTGATTGGAATCATCACAGCTTTTCTTTTTTTAGAGCCAGTTGTCAGAACTGCCATAAACATAAACAATATTAGTTGCATTAAATACCTAGATAGATCTGAAAAGAGGCGTCACTTGCCATAGGGATCCATTTCAAATTATTGGTCACAATGATCTTCTTTGGAAAGTACGTCATTTATCATCAATTTTGCAACTCTTAATGAACAGTTCGCAAACTTTACTGGTTTATGAGATGAAAGAGAGGGGCTGGGACTCTTAAATGGCACTGTATTATTTAAATTCCATCAAATTGAAAGTAGGTTAACATATTTTATTGGGACAGTACATTTGGTATGTGTCGTTTTTAACTAATCCATATATTTTGGGAAGAAGTAAAAAAATCCACATTATTAGGCACAACTAGCAGCTTATGGAGTTGAAACAGAACCGTTTTGGCACAGAATACATGAGGTTCAAGATGGCTAATACGACAATAACTATTATAATACATGAAGTTTTTTCATTAAGATAGCTCCAAATCAATTCTATTGTATTAAATGTGGTAACCGTGAAAATGTTACATAACGACACATCCTTTTCATATCATTTAAAAACTGTAATTTATTTTGGGATTATTGAAGACCTAGTATATTGTATCGACAATAGAACTTTAGATCGTAGAAATTGTACATTGATTATGTGATTTTTTTTGTTTAAAGTAAATAGTGCACAAAATTAAAATTTTCACAATTCCCCTTTGGAATCCAATTGTTTGATCCAAATTAAAAACTATTTATTTGCTTTGTTTTATGTCAAATATTTATTTAGATTATTTGATTGTTATATACTTAAGATGTTTTTAATTTGGACTAAACCTTGAAAAAAATGGTAAGGAGATTATTTATCACATAAAAATGCTCGGTATTTATTTAAAATAGTAAATGTGGAAGATCGTTCTGTGGAACTTACGCTTGGTGTATATTTTTTATGGATCAGGAGGGAAATACTATTTAGTCCAGTAAATATAGAATTCCACCTATCATCTCACACCTATTGGATATAACATAATAAAATGCTGACAGAGCTTCTTATACCTCCTGTACTGCATATACAGGCTAGTATTTGAATTTTAGAGAGGTTTTCTCTGGTCGTCAATAGGCTAGCTCTACTACTCAGTCAGTACTTAGATGTTTCATTTCCAGAAAGAAATAATGGAAAGTATCGTTTATTACCATGAATACTTTTATCTAATTTTGACATATAAAGTGACATTTTTCAAAACTGACTTCCGTTAGCAAACGTCACATTTTTCGTTACCAGTTACACTATGAAAAAAATAATGTAACTGGTGATGAAATAGTATGAGCACAAAATGATGCCCATTTTGTTGCGAATTGCATACTATAGTTGTTCTATGACAACATATCGTTCACGTTTAATACATGCATATACATTGCAAAAACTTTGAAAGAAATAAACTGACAATATTTCATTACTCCGAATTCGCCGCTAATGGGCTTTCTATCAGAATTAAAATATAAATTGGAGAAATATGTAAATATCTTCTTCATTGCTATTTCCAATAGGTACACCGAAATAGAAGCCTATAAAAATGTATTTATAGAAAACAACAATGAAATTACTCGTTACCTACTAGAACTTTGACAGAAAGGATCTGCTGACATTCCATCAATTTGTCGCTGGACGTCATAATTTGACAAGCCGTAGTCGTGTGATTTTAAAGTGAACCTAGACCTAACACGAAATATTCCATTTCGCATTTGTTGCTCAGCAACTTGAATAGCAGCCGATGCAAAAATGAAATTCTGTACAAAATGTGCTTGTTTATGATTGAAGTTACGGCTATAAAATTAACATTTATCGAGGTTGTCGTAGAAAAAATTAATTTTATCACCATTTAATAAAAACAAGAAAAAGGAAGAAAGTTTAATGTCATACTATAGAAAAATAACAACAACTAGAACTGAATAGAACTACTAACAATAAGAACAACTAGAACAGTTTACTTTTTATTTTATGCATTATAAATATTGTTACGGTTCGCCCTGAAAGAATAATCAAATTGAGAACTGTAGCTTAGATGCACGAAGGATTTATTTAGTACCTTGATAATGTTTTTAGTTATAATAGTACACTAGGAATACACTGAAAATATGTTTAATTAAGTGGGAGGAACAAATCATCATTGATTGACATAAATAATAATTAGTTTATAGGTTAACCTTGGTGAGAGTCTTTTTCAATGTACTCATGTGTCTTGATTATTTGGGTCATCAGTTAGCCATTTGACCTTGACCCCGACTTAATAGGTGAAAGACCTCTTATAACCTTTCAAGGCCAATGTCATAGGTCACTGGCCTAAAACCACCATTGTGTATTGTGCTTTTTCCAAGTCTAGAAGGTTGTTCAACCTACGTTAGCTACGGTTTTGTGATTTGGGAAAAAATAGACAATCAGGGATTCTCCTATACAAAGTGTATGTATGCATGGATTTAGTTCCTGATTTCACAAAAATACATTCCTTTAAGGTCACCCACCATCAAGGGTAAGTAATCCAAACGATATCGATTAAGACTCCATCACCAGTACTAGTTATCTATATTTTCTTTTCAGACCTTCTTCTTTTTCTTCATTTTTTTTGGTTTTCTTCTTGTTGTCCGTTGAGGATTCTTTTCTATTTGGTTCTTCACTTGTGTTACCTTATTCTTCAAGAATGAGTACTTGGACTGTAATCGTATAGCCTACTTATCGCTTCCCTCTCATGGTTTGGTAACTCCAGCTGCTACCTACTAGCTTCCAGCTGACAAATGCAACTACGGAGCGGAGTACCATCTGTAGGTAACCTCACCAGGACTTCAAGACATTTGTAAATCCAAGTAAGACCTTTCCAGTTTATACATTGATTGATGTCAATAGTCTAGACCTCATCCTTTCTGTACACAATTCGAACAGTTTATTAGGTTGACCCCCGCAGAATAAGAAGTTGATGTAATTTCGTGATGCATAACTGATCTTGAATTTGAGGTGCTTGATTCACCAAGAATCTCCGCTACCGTGCTGGACTTCCAGCCTCCATGTTGTTTTAACTTTGTAGGAATCAAAAAGTGCTGTTTTCAAATCAGAAAAATTAATTAAAAATTGTTAAAAAACACATAAAATAAATTGAATTTTCTCTTTGTCAAAAGGACTCACATAATAGTTATTTATGTACCAAGGCAGTAAAGTGGTTCTTTATCGTACGAGTCTGAAATAACAGGCGAGTCCGATAAAGACACTTTACCAATTATTTGTTATATTTAAATTAAAGGTACACCCTGAAGCATTATAAAAGTTAATTCCTGAAGTCGAAGGAGTTCTAACAATAATTTGTTATAAATAAATCGCAAGATAACTATTATGGAGCCGTAATAGGGAGAAGCGTGACACTGACAGATGATGATTTTCGTGTAATGTCAAAGTCAAAATACTTTACCTGCCGCAAATGCGGCAGATAAAGTAAAGGAAGGTGAATTGTTTGTAAAATTTGTAATTTTTGTAAAATTAGATAAAATATTGTATGGAACGCATGAAATGCTCTATTGATAGGTAAATTAAATTTTCTTTTTGTCAAAATTAGATGAAATCTTGTATGAAACACGTTAGGAAATGCTTTTTGGTGTAACTCGTGTAATTTTACGGGACCTCGTTCGCCCCGCAAAAATTTCCCTCGTTACACAAAATGATGCATTTCATAACTGGTTACATAAATAGCTATTTTCTACGCCCGTCGACATTCCTTGAAAATGACATTTAACAATAACATACACGTGTGTTTAGATAAGAAAGCTTAAATTTCTTTGTTCAGTTAAATCTTTATCTACGTGCTACTTTATTTGGTCTATTTATATACATTTAGTAAATTGAAAAACATAAAGGCTTTTAGCATTAGTGAAATACATTTTAGATTCAAAGGGTAATGCCCTCAATGTCGGCAATTCTCAGAAAAAAGTCGCTTTATATCATAGAAGAAAATAGATAGGCGTAGAAAAGGCTTCAGTCCAGTTCCAGTTCCAGAAAGAATCGCAGGCGCGCACTTTGGGCTATTTTTTTTTGGAAAATCTCCTTACCAGCTTCCAATAATTATTAGGTTCATCTGAACCAAATTTTTTCAATTTCTTACCAAATAATGTGATCTAATACAATAGTGTATATATATTTTATTAGATTATTTTATTTTTAGATAATTAGTTGATATTACTGTTAATAATTTCTTCCCATAATAAGATTGTACAACGGAAATTTCTGTACAAAAAAAAACAAGTTAAATCAGTTGTAGCGTTTCGGACAAGAATCTTCCTAGCTTTGATAATATCCTATGAATATACAAGATATTGATCTTCTAGGTTATTGACATGTGTCAAAAATTAAGCTCCCTAACTATCTACAAATAAACATAAAATTGTATATATCGTCAGAAAAATCCGTTGTATAGTTTATTCCTATACATCAGTATAATTGTATATATCTATAAATAAAATGTTGACATGTTGTGTAAAGATATGTAAACAAAATATAGAAAGTGTTATGGCCCTCCGTAACTTATGAATATTATCTACAAATCACCACCTTTCGGGCCCAAAACGATTAGTTTTTAAAAAAAAATTTCTGATCATATTCAACTAGCCAGCAACGCTGATATGACTGTTATAGGTGAGCTAGAATAAAAGAATGCACAATATTCAGATGTCTCGTGGACAAAAATACACACGAATTAATTTCTTTGATTGTCTGTTTTTGAAAGATTCGATCCATGAGACTGGAAATCAGATTTTTAGAAGAGCACATGCTTCTTGAGTGGCAATATTAATGATGAGGTATTTGTAAAATAAATTGATAGATGATGTGAAATGTATTGATCATATTTTAGGAGTTAGTTTTAGTTATGAAGCAATATCAATCCGACATCTCCATTTTATTTCCAAGTTTCTTAAAGTTTCTTAGATACATTATTTGTAGACTAGATATATTTTGATAAATCTAAAATTGGGATCGTTTTAAGTTAACTAATCTAATTTGTAATCAATACAACGTTTCGGAAGCGAAAGGAAATTTTGGTTGAATATTAAATATAATAGCAAAGTCTATATATTCCAATAAGTCCGGTCACTCCTTTGTTCGCCGGAAAACTCCGGTATTTTTTGTGGAGAGTCGTAAATCATGTGCGACGCCTGTTTTTGCTAGTCATTTGGTAGTATACGAGGTGACGGATGGTGAATTCATTTGTGAAGGAATTTACCGGGTGTAATTAGAAAATATGTTGACTTTATTCTTGTTTTGAAAAATATTGGCAATTTATATAAGTTATATGTCAAAAATAGCTACCATTATGCTATTATTGCTAAGTAACTTTTTAGAAATTTTGTTTTAACCGAGGAATGGAATGAAAAAAATCATGAAAATAGACTTCAATAACGTATATCCGAGCGTATATCTGATAATACTTAATAACTAATTCAGAATGATCAGCGAATGGACATTTGTGTTGATATAATCATTATAAAAGAAATAACACAGTTTAACATCTACTTGGGACAAAACGAATACCTACAAATGAACAATTATTTAGGTCAAGTCCATTTGGAGTGTACTCTGTAGCGTTGTATTGAATAAATAAATAAAAATAATGAAATATTTACAAACAAATAAGTAATGTACATTCTTAAAAATTAATACATACTTGAATAGTTATAAATTTTTGAAGATTTGCAATTTAGGATGTTCTTTATACTTTCTAAAGGTCCTTAGTGAGGAATTTGCAAATTTCAGTGTATAATAGATTCGCACCCTTGTATATAATGACAGCAGGTATTCTCATGGGAAGTTTGGGCAAGGAAGCGAAAATGTGATGGTAGACAACTTGGTCTTCAAGTTCATTCCTATTCCTACATCATCCTGCACACATCAATCATTGAAATTTTCAGTGAATATATTTTCTAAAGAAATCAGATATTCACTGAAAATTTTTGGAGGAACTGTCAATCCTCCAAACCGTCGCTGCCTACTACCTTCATAGACTTTTTTATCGCAGAATGATGTGGATTGGTCACAACCTTCCTTATTGCAAAAGTTTAGGCAAATATCGCATTTGTGTTTAACAAAACACTTTTGCAAAAAATATCCACCCACATAAACCAGTGCATTTCCTTCTTCTGTGGACAAATCCTGATAGTCTTTCCTTTTTATGTCCAATATTGGCTGACCATTTTTTTTCTTGGCTGTCGTAAACAATGATCCTCCCTTTTCCAATAAATCTGACGTTCGCACAAATTAAAATTCAAGATCACTTTATTGGGCGCACCCGATACAACGCTCTGCTACACCTCCGTGTAAGTCAAACAGAACTGAAAAAATAAATCCCACATCAGATGTGGGTTTTGCTGGTGAGACGGTGGATGTCGGCAGGAGGGGGATTCTCGCGTCGTCCAGAGAGTGGCCGGACTTATTGGAATATATAGACTTTGATAATAGATTCGGTAGAAATCGCCTTTTCTCAACTATAAATAGATCCACTAAAAAAGAGCAAGTCTACTACCGAAATAGTGTTATTTTTAGGTTTAGATAAAGTTAAGAACTAGGCCACATTTATAAAACACAATTGTGTGCAGCTGAAACAAGATAATATAAGCTCTTTGCAAA
The DNA here is from genome assembly GCA_910591695.1 of Galerucella pusilla. Lineage (NCBI taxonomy): Eukaryota > Metazoa > Arthropoda > Insecta > Coleoptera > Chrysomelidae > Galerucella > Galerucella pusilla. The sequence continues at coordinate 77,631 of CAJUYI010000326.1, forward strand.
CTATTTAAAAAGTTGAAATTATCATTTTTTGTTCAATACAATGGCTGGGAAATTATGGAGGTAGTCGGTTTGGTGTAGTTTCTTGAAAAGAAAGGTTCTATACTTATTGGCTTTTATTAACATTAGCTATATATAGTGTATAGCACTTTAATACGAATTAAGTTTATTTTTAAATGTAATAATAAAGAACAATAAGAATTTATTCCTTATTATTAATATATTGTGAGAAATAAAAATGTGACTAAATTAAAAATGCTCTTGTTACCCATGTAGACACAATAAATCATATCACTTTCCTGTTGACATTATTCATCTTTTTTATCATATTGTTAACAAACAACGAATAAAATCAAATGAAATTTTGACCATTATTGCCATTCAAAATAATTTAGATTGGCAATAACTAGGGGTGGTTCGAAGGAGTGTCGAAGCTTTGATATCTCCCAGCTGACAACATGCCGTTCTTCATACATAACTCTTTCGTCACTCGTTAGGTCGTTTTTACTTCTTGGATGACGTCAAATCGATGAAAATATGACGTGAAATTGTCACAACCCAAAGACGTCACCTAGTCACGTTAAATGATGTCATCGGATGAAGTGGAAAAGATATGTTTTATCGATGAGATTGTAATGTATAATCACGTTACTTCGCGTCATTTCACTAACATATATGATTTTGGGGCAGCACAAAAACCAGAAATAATGATACAACTTTATTTCAATTATATATTACATGATGAGTAAAAGTTACTTCAAATCCAAAATATTATATGATGATATTATTTCTCCACGACTGAATATTAACGCACAAATTATTTTTACATATTTAGCTGTATAATGATATAAATTCTTCGCACCAGTGAGTAATAAAAAGAATTTACTCTCGTTAGCCAATCATATTCTATTATTATCAGAATTCACGCTAAAATGAATTAACATGAATAAATCAAATCGTCTCTTTAAAACGTCAAATACCTAAGAACGCAAATCGCTTCTGACAGCGCGTCGTTTGAAACGTCAAAATTACAAAATCATAATTTCACGTATTATAAGAGAAAAAAATGGACAACGATAGTGAATATGTACGCCTCCCGGAATTAATTTCATTTATAAATGTAAGGGTTCCGATTAAAAATATGAGTTACGTACTTATATACAGATAACGTAATTTCTTATGGAACCTTCCTGGATTACACAAGTACGACAAGGAAAATATGAGAGAAACAGCTTGAAAGAGAGAGAAAGTATAACTGTACGCGCGTATCAAAGGCGTGTACCCAGATCTAGGGGATGGCCAAATGTTGATTGTCCTTTACAGAGAGAAAGAGAATTCACTAGTAGGTGGTATTCAGAACGGACAATAAACATTCGGCCATCCCCTAGACCTGGGTACACGTCTCCGATGCGCGCGCACAGTTACACTTTATCTCTCTTTCAAGTTCTGAATACCACCTACTAGTGAATTCTCTTTCTCTCTGTAAAGGACAATCAACATTCGGCCATCCCCTAGACCTGAGTGCACGCCTCCGATGCGCGCAAACAGTTATACTTTCTCTCTCTTTCAAGCTGTTTTTCTCATATTTTCCTTGTCGTACTTGTGTAATCCAGGAAAGTTCCATAAGAAATTACGTTATCTGTATATTTACTCTTTACATTTTTATAAATATGCTCTATAGCCTAGGTACTGGTGGTTGACTATGGCGCGGACGATCGAGATTCGATCCTCACTGGAAGTTTTTTCTTTTCAGTCGTGGAGAAAGTATAGTCTTTTACTTGTGTAGAATGGCTATTATTCAATTGGATGATTCCAAATTCACTCGCTGCGCTACCTCGTTTTGGAAACTTCATCCGCGTGAATAATATTCTGCACTCGTTGAAGAATATACTAGGCGTTTTGCCGCGAGGTACCGTTGACTCAACGTTACACAATTTCTCGGGACCGTAACGTTTTCGCGACAGGTCGGTTCAAACTTTTGTCTTTGAGTATACTTCAACGGTACGCAAATTCATGGACCGTGGTGAGTAAGGTGTTTTTGGGAGCGCTTGACGGTTGACATTTATAATCAATCACATAACCGATAGATATATAAAAAGGTTATTTATTTGAAAATAAATCAAAAAAATTGAGGTAGAGCAAAAAGAAAACGATAATTTGTAATATGATAAGGAGTTTTATTCAACTTATTTAATGATAAAATTCTGCTTTCCTCAATGTTCTCTTCTGTAAAAAAAAATTCATTTTGTAAAAATTTTTCAAAAAGTGTAAAATCTGTAAGGACTAGGTCCTCAATAGAGAGTAGATCATCCATATAATTGACACGATAATGATTAATAAGCAAATGAAATAAAAATAACCGAAAAACAAAAGTGACAAGCACGTCAAATCAAGACTCAAAGACCAAGACCAACGCATTTTTGCGAATGAACCAATAAAAAGAAATAAAAGCACGTTAGAAAAGGATAATGATAGTACCGTTTCCATTGAATCGGTAGTCAACCGGTACCTCGCGGCAAAACGCCTACTATTATAAAATAAAATGGTACACATTGACACATTCAGTTCAAAAGTTACCTCAAATTAACAACGTACTGCGTGTGCGAAGGATAGTTTAAGTTGAGCAGCAGCTTTTCAAAATAAATTCTTTTTCATAAAATGTATGCTTAAAAAATGTAACAAATATGAAAGATATAATAAGAAAAAGTTAAACAAATAACAACATTTCTAAAAAAAAATTCTTATTAGAGAGAAATATTCTCCAGTAATAGCATTTGCAATGCACAAGTGCTAAGCCATCATGAACAGTTTGGCAGAATTCTATGCATACGAAAGAACCCAAATCTCGCCAAAAAAAAATTCATTATTCAAATACAAATGCCATAACTATTCACGTGTACTGACTTTCAATTGTAACACCCAATATACATCTAAAAGTAACCATGCTTTGTTGAGTTTTAAACTAATTAATTATAATTATTGTTCCATTTACTATTTCTAAATGATCAATGGCCGCCTTTTAAACCAATTAAAGAGTTGCGCAAATTTTATACACCGAAATAACAAAATTTTGCTTACCTTAATTTATTTTATCTGTAACGGATAATCATATAATTAAAATGCACAAAAACAGTTCTCATTTACAAACAACTCGCAGTAGGCATTATCTTTCTATCAACGCAAAAAATTGAAGAGAAGAGGCGAGACAGGACGAAGACGTTCGACTCGATGAACCTCCGAGATGTAACGAGAATTTGGCGCGAATTTTAATATTTTACGGGAATAATTCTATTATTATCACAAGTTGAAAGAATACTTTGAATTCCAAAGGTGGGTACCTGTATTGAATATTTAGGAATAAACAAATGAGTACATCAAATATATGATACTATACATAATTATTTCAATAATCTAATATTGACGTTTATAACGTGACCTTTTCAGCTGGGCTATGTTGTGATAAGTCCCAAAGTTTCGCGGAAAATCGATCACCCAAATCTTCAAATCAATTGTTTTGTAGTCCACTCTGTAATAAACTTTAAATAATTTCTGACTTCGCCAGTTAACTCTGTTTAAAATTTGATTGCAATTGACGTCACATCAAAATTCGAGTTGTTATTAATTTTCTTCACAATTAATATCAAGATTATTGTTCTGTTGATACACGCTGTTTAATATTTGGATCTGATTTAACATTGTGAGAGCTTAATGACAGTGAAATTATTTTAGTTTATTCCAAATTCATAGTGATTAGTGACAAGCGAAATGGGAAAGGGGCTATTTTTCCAATGTTTTGCCACTGTAGCAGGTAAGTAAAAGTGATATATTTTTCATTTCAACATGGATAGAGGAAGGAATAGAAATAAAAAAGCATTACTGAGGTTTATTCGTTAAAATTAACAAAGGCATTACTTAAATACTGTTTCAACATCTTACATAGTTTAAATAATATATTAACTACTAGCGGAGTAGTAGATCATTACAACCCAGGGTTTGTAAAAGCCGTGGTTAGAACGATCCTTCCCACGTGGTATAATATGTTACCGTTAAAGTATGAGATCCGCTATTTTATAGAATACCTAGTTATTCCATGAAATAACTGATTGTGTCCGTTTAAGTGTCTATTGTATTTCATGGTTTAACTAGTTATTTCATAGAGTAACGATCTACACCCCGTTAAAGTGTGAAATAGTTCATATCGTATATCTCGCACTACAAATAATACATTTACCTTCCACCACTAGTGTATCTATAAACTATTCCGAGTCATAGGGAGAAAACTTGTTGTTCGTGTATATCCCAGTGTGTCAAAAAAATGTTTTTGCTTAAAAATTATGTTCTCTGTAATTCCAAGTGTCATTTTAGTAATCCTTGTTGTAACAAATTTTTTATGGCACGTTTCCATGAATACCATTTATACGCTGCATAAACTAGATGCATTGCTCTTTTTCCATTCTAACTGTCTATTATTATCTTAATTTCATTTTAGATAAATTGTTTATTTTAAACTTTAACTGTCTCTCATTAGTTAACTTATAGAATACCTAGTTATTTCATAAAATAACTAGTTAAATTGTCAAATGATCAACATATTACACACTTTAATGAACACGATCAGTTATTACATGGAATAACTAGGTATTCTATGAAATAACCGTATCATATACTTTAACGGTAACATATACCTAGACTATTTTATTCAGAATAAACTTAGAAAACATTAATTTTGAGAAGATTTGTTATCATTAATTCAATAGTTTCCCAGACAAAGAACGACATGGAACTGTTGCTAGGCAATATCATTAGTTTATTGGTTTTGACATTATGTCAAAAAATATTCTTTCTGTCACTAAATTTCAACTTTTCTGCTCAAACAAGTGTATAATGTCTAATGAGCCTCACCTAACACATACTTCTTCAATATCGACGTTATGCAAAAAAAGAAAAATATGTAAAATGATACTAGAATAGAAGAATAGAGGTACCAGTAACTAGAGTTGCTACAAAAATCTAATGGAAAATGGACATAAATCGATTGAACGAATGTCAACAAAAGCTATAACTGACATTTGACACAACTAGTGACAGAATAACAGAAATGGGGGTGTATATATTGTTTTAATAATGAAATGAAGATAATAAAAAACCTGCGAAACTCTTATCATTTGAATGGTAGACATTAACTATCATTCTTGTTATAAAAACCACTTTTTGTAGGCCACACTTACCTTAAACTGAACTCCTCTATTTCATAGCTATTCGTTCATACCTTTCAAGTGTCTTTACTCCATCACAAAAAATTATTTCTCCATTCTACTCCCACATAATTTTTCTTTCAAGTTATCTGGAGAACCTACCTATCTATCTAGTGAAAATTCTAATGATGTAGTTTTTATTTAATTTTAGGTAATTTGATGGCCATATCCGATGGTATGACAGTAGGATGGACCTCTCCAATGATTCCATATTTTTTGAGCAATAGTACCCACATAAACATGACCTTACACGAAGCAGAGTGGTTAGAAACTTGGTACCCAATAGGTTCGACGATAGGACTTCCGTTCACTGTATTTTTTGTTAATACAATTGGTAGAAAAAAATCTCTACTGCTTGGTACTACAACTATGTTAATCCATTGGATAATAATACTAACTTGTAACCAAGTAAAACCACTATATTTAGCTAGAATACTAGCAGGTATGGCTGGAGATATGTCATTTGTAGCCGCTCCTAGCTATATATCGGAAATAGCTGATAAAAGTATAAGAGGATTTTTATCTTCTATAATTTTTCTAATGCAGCTTGTTGGAATTTTAGCTATTTATGCGATTGGAGCGTATTTACCGTATTATGTCACTCCAAGCCTGGGTATTGGACTTTTATTTCTAGAGCTAGTATTATTTTTTCCCATGCCAGAAACTCCTTATTACCTTTTATCGAAAAATAAACGGGACGAAGCCAAAAAATCACTTCTAAAGTTCAGAGACGACAGCAATATTGATGTTGAGCTAGATGAAATTGTTTCGTCAATTAAACGACAACACGCAGAAAAAGGCAAGATCACTGATGTATTTTCAAAGAGAAGCTATCGAATATCTTTGTTTATTGTAATAATTCTTAATGCAGCGCAGCAATTTGGAGGAATTAACGTGATCATAATGAATTTACACATAATTTTAAAAGACGCCGATTCGATATTGATCCAACCATCCACAGCTGCGGTATTTTTTTCTGGAATTATGCTTATTGCTGCTATATTTGGGTCTTTAATAGTAGATAAGTTTGGTAGGAAAAAATTGTTAATAGTTTCCAGTTTGTTGACGATTTCATGCCTCGCTATTATAGCTGTTTACTTCACAGTTAAAAACCTTGGATACGAATATCAAAAATTCAGTTGGTTACCCATCGTGTCCATAATGATGTATGCTTTTATTTTTAAAATGGGAATTGGAATGGTTCCTATTGTATTAACAGCAGAAATATTTCCTTCAAAAATCAAAGCATTTGGTATGTCACTGGGAAATGCAATTTACACATGTACGGCTATAAGTATGATTCAACTCTTTACTAGCTTAAGACATCGAGGTATGGAATATCCATTTTTTTTGTTCGTTGGTTGTTCGGTGGTGACGACTGTTTTTATAATTTTTTTTGTTCCGGAAACGAAAGGTAAGACATTAAATGAAATTCAGATGATTTTGGAAGGAAAATCCAAAAGTGAAAAGAAAAGAGAAATAAAAAATGTTTTGTAGGTGGTAACAAATCAATTAATTTCTCTCCATTGACAGACCCACACAAAATAATTGATAGCCTCATCATTATCCGACTTTCAATAAAGATGCTGTGTTCGAATCCCCTTTAATTGAAGAGCAATTTTATTGATCGATAGGTTCAAGCGCAATATGTGACGTACCAAATGCTTTAAGTCACAAAAAGCTGTAAAAGGACCTGTCGATTAATCACGTCTATGTGTCAGAGAGTATATATTATATTTCAGGTCCATTCTGTTCTTGATTTATTGTGTCAAATATAGTTGTCGAAGAGATAAACATCAATATATATTACTTTCTTTGGATTATTTTTAAGATAACGTTTCAAAATACAGCGTTGCTGAAAAGTTTCGCACCAAGGGATTATCTTTGGAACGGATGAAGGGAGAGTTATGAAATTCTATATAGGACGATGAATGAGACTCTGTTCTGCATATTTTAGAGCAAATGTCAAATGTTTCTGACGTCAGCGTTCAGCGTACGGCCGCCATCTTGAATTGACCCATCACAAAAATAGTAATTTAGGTTACAAGAACGGAAAGTAGTGTTTTTCAGGTCGAGACAAGCAGATTCCAGGGCGAGCCGTGGGCGAGTCCTGGAAGCTTCGTGAGACCTGAAGAACACTTATTTTCGGGTGCGTGACGTACAATATTTTTTCTAAGACGGACACTTATATACATTCACACATTATATACTTATATACATTCAATTCTTTATTTTACTTTTTATAACAAATTTACGAAACTGCAAAGTGTCACTTCGCCTAAGCCGTGGGAAATATTTTTTCCACGCCACATATTATATTTATATGGAGAATCAAATAAAATCGACAAAAACTTGTATGCTACTGTCATCTTGAAATACCTACTTAGCTGTCACAGAACTGTCAGATTATATTAGAAGTCTTAAAATTGTAAAAGGTATATAGTTTCAATCGTGCTTTCATAAAAATCCCAATTTCTATTGAAAATATTAGTTTAACAAGACATAGGTATAAGTACTTATTTACAATATAAATAATATGGATACTGATAATAGTGACGATTTTAATAATACTTCGCCAGAGATATTGGAAGAAGCTGCAAAAGTAACTTTAAATTTGTTGCGGCAATTTCAAGATAAAAGTATAAATTGGCAAACGAAAAATTCATGAAGTGGCAAAGAAATACAAAATTATAATCATTGTCGGAAAGTGTACTTTTGGTATATTTAGAAAAGTAGTCAAAAAAATTAAAGGCGTGTACTCTTTGGTAACAAGTACTTTTCTCACTCGTGTGTTTGCGGCACTCGCCCTTAGGGCTCGTTCCACAAACTTCTACACTCGTTAGAAAAGTTGAACTTTCCCCACTAGTTGCACAATATACTATTTCCGGTCCCTAGCGTCCATTTTCCGGTCTTGATCGGCAAAACGTTATTTTCTGGGAGAAAAATTGTCCAGAAAGTGTATATTCCCTGGTCGGTCTTAAAAAAGCTTATTTTTTACTCTTTCCAAAAATAATCCTAATGTATAAGTTGACACGGATATTATCATAGAAATTTAACAAAAATATTAAAATTATAATTTTAATCAAAACTGCGTGATACAGAAATTTATAAACTAAACAATTATTTAAGTTGCAAATACTTCATTACAATAAGTGCTCAAAATGCTGGCTATTTGTTTGTTGACAATGATACAATCTCTCTTCATCTCTCTCATAATTTGTGGAGTAATTTCCTGCATTTCGAGAGTGCGATCCTTTAAATCGTTTAAGTTAGTTGGTCTGTTTACATAAACGCGGTCTTTCAGATAGCCCCAGAGACAAAAATCGAGTGGTGTCAAGTCGGGTGATCTTGCCGGCCACTCAAATGCACCTCTTCGACCAATCCATCTCTGAGGGCAAATTGTATTTAAATATTGTCTAACGTCTCTTTGATAATGTGGAGGTGCGCCATCTTGTTGAAAGTATACGTTCATATTAGGAAATAATCGATTTATTTCGGGTATAATTTCATTTTTGAGTAAGTCAAGATATTTAGCACCGGTCAGCGTACCTTCAATAAAAAAAGGACCGATCAAATGGTTTTTCACCAAACCCGCCCACATATTTACTTTTTGTGAACGCTGTGTACGAACCTCCTCCATCCAGTGCGGATTACAATCTGACCAGTACCAACAATTGAAGACACGAGTTCATAAAGGGTCTATGTAACATTTAGATTATTCTTAGATAATCAATTTGAAATTTTTCACTTTGGAACTTTTTTGTTATAATAAATACAACAACGAAATTTGGGGTATACAGGGTGCGGCAGATAAACGGTCAATTAGAAATATCTCGAGAACTAAAGGTATCTGAATTATGAAAGTCGGCATGAAGGGGTTTTGAATAATGAGCTATTCAATGAAAATATTGCCGTCACCATTCTACTTCCGGTTATACCGGAAGTCGCACATAACTTTGTAATTTTTAATGTAAGACCCTGTATAATTTTAAACTTTAGGAATATTTACGTTATTCTGAACATTCTTTGTTAATACTTCCCTATACCTATTTTGAACCGTTTTTGAGTTGTAATGTTTTTTATATGAAAATGAAACTTTTTTACCATGTACATAAAATTCAATATCCTCTAATGTAATTTGAATAGAAGTTTAAATTTCTTAGGAACTATTTACCACATACCGCTTTATTGTTTACACTGTGAAGTTACCTTTTTTATTATACAGGGTGCTGTCAAAATTGGAATAAAAACGGAATTCACAATCTTCGCGTAATTCCTTTTTTTCAAATGGGACACCCTGTATGTGATTATTTATTTTAGAAGAATACGTTGTCCACTATCGATATGTATTACTATTCCCCATACCTATCTCCTGCAGTTTTCAAATAAATCAGCTTTATACATTTTTGTTACAAAAAATTAATTTATCAAGTCGCCTATGGAATATTCTGACAAATGTCAGTTATTGTTAATGTTTAATAGTCACCTTGTTGTATGCCGTTGTGTGAAAGGTATAATAATAGTTTGCCTTTATGCCTATATAATGTGATTTATAGGGGCGAGATGAGACGTCAACATCAAAAGAAAAACCTATTATTTCTTCACCGCCGCTGTGACGGCGACTTGAGACACCCAAAAAAACAAAACAAAATATTTTCTGATAAATTTTAGCTCATTTTTATTATTCAATTTTGAAGAATGTATGTAGACTCAAAAATGTGTCCTTGTTTTATAATTTTAATTTGCTGGAATACAATTTTACAGTCCTTTGAATTTTGAAACTTTCTCAAGTCACCCAACTTGACGGTATACACCTTTGGTATACACTTTGATAGCGGTACAAAAATGCAGCTAGAAGTTGCTGCTTGATAATGAAGAAAACATCAGTAGAAGTGATGCATTTATTGAAATTTCAGAGCTGGTGTAGAAACGCTCACCTGCTGGCGTCATATTAAGAGCGAACACAAACAAAAAGAACTTAATAAACGATTTAGGGACAAACTACATTAGGGCATGTCCACGTGACGTCACAAACTATTTTGACAACAGCTTGGGGGTAAAACAATAAACAAAGCGTTTAGAACACGTGGTACTTAATAGTGAGGTTATGCTGATTTATAATGATCTTGTTTGAGTTTAGTTGGATTTGCTTAAATGTTTTTTTAAACTTATTTAAATTTTTGAACTTGCATATTTAATAATATATAATACAGGTTAATAGTTGTTTGTTGTTTGATAATTATTGATCGTGTTTATTGTGTATTAGTATTAAGCATTAAGCAATAAATAATGCACCATTCTTTGTACATTTTAATATTTTAAATTGATCTATTATGTACTATGAATTGTGTATTGCGTTTGCTAAACCAGCTTATATCTTTGTTAATATATATAATTTCAACACTTTAGGAATTTATGAGGACTTTCAAATGAAAAATCATGAAACTTCATTTTCGTCTACCTAAATTGGAAATAAGGCTCACCCCAATTCATATTTTAGTCTTTTTATCATTCATCGTTGAATTGTGGACTTTTATTTTGTGGGTATAACGAAGCTTCGTTATAAAAATTTAATAAAGACTTGTTATGTTCGTTTCATCGTTTTTCTCCGCAAAGGTGAATTTAAATATTGACTGATAATCCGAAAAAAAGAGGAATTTTTTTAAATAGAAGCACAAATTTCACGTTATTAACTTTTTTTTATAATCCTATACAGTACCTTATAATTCGAATAAATTAAATTGAAGACCCAATTGGATTTTTGAAGTGAAAACAGTCACCGCCTCACCAACAATGAACTATGAATAGAAATGACTGGGTCCTCCGCAAGGAAAAACAAATACGAGATAGTTGATCGTGGATGGATAGCTAGAGGAGCTTTTGAATTATGGAATAACTTACCTGGATTAATTTATTAACATGTTTTATACATATTTTGAAGAATGTCTCCAAATTAGTGTTAAAATATACCACACATGATCTCTGTTGCTTAACTGGTCTTACTACAGGCTACTGTCTTCTGAATTATTGTCTGGAAGATCATGGAA
>CAJUYI010000326.1:108929-125037 GCA_910591695.1 Galerucella pusilla
TCTCTTAATATTAACATTTTATTAAGGCTTGCTGGTTTGAATCGCAATATTTTGAAATGAAGATTGTACTTCACTTCTACGTACAATTACTCAAGGACCACCCTGTAGAATAATATATTTAGTATAGCAATTCACGTTCTAATTGAAACTTCTGTTTTTATTTGAACTCGAATTTGTATGACATGGCATAAAATTATTATTCATGGTGATATGGAACGAACTTCAAAGTTTTCCAAATTAATATAATAATTCAATGAAAATGATGTTTTTGAGTCGGATCCTAATTGGGTTTTATCAAATACCATTTAAAAAATAGTTACCAACAAATGTTGGGAAGGAAAGATTAATTAAGTGAATGAAATTGGTGTAAATACTTTTTAAAAGAGAAGTAAACTTGTTTAGATGATCATTTCATCATGACTGTGGGAGATCAAAGGTAAATTTGAACCAAAATCTGTTTAAAATTAGAACATAAGAAAAAGCTTATATTGAGTTTAAAATTTTCAGTAATGAAACCAAAATACAAAACAACAAATTACTAATATGAATTTTGTGAGAGAAATATCAAACATTTGGAAGTTTATCTATTGAAATGTGAATACACCTTCCTGTTCTATTTATTTCATGAATATATTCAAATTAATGTTTTTGTGCTTTTTTGTCGCTTTTCCATTTAATAGTTCATTATAGAGTAATTTCAAAAGGTTTTTGCAAATAAACTATATTATGAAAAGAAAACAGGAAACCTGACTAATAATATTTTGGATTGAAAAGCGAAAAACAGAATAACACATGGGGAAAGTACAACGCAGAAGGTTGTACCTGCCTGGAGAAGCTGGTTTTTGCTTTGCAATCAGAAATGTTGATGCAGTGCAAGCAAGCAGCAAAGATCAGTAGGCCTGTTATCATAAGAGATACTGAAAAAAGGTAAAAACTGTAGGCAACGTTGAGCTTCATGTTCTAAAATCAGTTAAAATGTTAATTGCGAGATTGAAGTTATGGTTTTTTAAATGGAACACCCATAAATTTTACTGTAACGCTGAGCTGGGGCTCGAGTGTACTGAATTGTTGTGCCCAAAAACTAAGAATGAAGATCACAGTCTTCTTGCTGTAGATATCCGGTCATATTAGTGAAGAAGAGAATCGAATAGCTGATGAGCTAGCCAGGACGTCAGCGGCTACTTTCTTTGTAGACTTTGAGCCGTTTTGCGGGTTTGACTTTAATATCTTTAGAGCGGAACTAGGAAGGAAGCAAGAAAAATTAACGTTATTTCTCTGGAAGAACCATTCCAAAATATTTCTTGATAAAGTCACTGGTAAGTCTCTTCATATCCTACCTACCAAGAATCAGAGGCGGTTTTCCCACAGCTGCTTTAGCTGGCAAAAACGTCTACCACTCCTGCTCTTACTGACAAAATGCGATATTAAGTATGAGAAGAAGAAATCCCTAAGCTGAAACTACAACAGAATCTGTCCTTCTCCCTGTACAGAAAGAGTCACCGTGGACCTTATTTGGCAGTGATACAAAACCCTACATAATCAATGCATTTATTTGTCAATGATATCCCATAAGCACTTGATAGTATTGAAAATTGTAGATTTTCCATTAAAGATAATGTACAGATTTGAATAGAAAAATGTTCGAATAAAGTGAATTGATATACTTGTTTTTGTATAAAAATACAATGTAACTTACCAGAAGTATCATCTTAGATGATGGACAGACTGAAAATAATTTTCAAGTCTGTATGCGGTCGATATCAACTTTATAATGCAAGGAAAACAAATTGGAACATATTTATAACTCATTGAGGATTCATTCTCAAATTAGGTTTTAATGATTTAAATATCATTTTTCTAGTAATGATGATAAGTGTTTAACTTCACAGTGTTATTATCAAGGCAATTATTTTGTTTATGAATATGAAGTGAATGAGATTTAAGAAAACTGAATAAAACATAACGCACATCAGATAATATATTTGAATTCTTGAGATTCATGCCACAGCTATGAAAAATCCACTTGGTCGAAAAATATCCTCAATATTATTAAATTTATTGAGGACAAAAGATGATTATATAAAACTCCTGGTTTAGGGGTCCTTTGCTATGTAATTTTACAGCTCTTTCATACTGAAAAATCCGAAACAATAATTTATATCGAGCATCCCATTCTTTCAAGACAGAATTATTTGTAAGTGAAACAAAACGTCGAATGGTGAAGAAAATTGAAAAATTGGTAGAGTTCTTGTCAAACTGACTTTGGAATTTGGACAAAACAAAGCCAAAATTAGAAAAAAATAAAAATTTAAAAATCAGCAAACTCTCAACTGTTGTTATCTGCCTATAAAAACATACATATAATTACAAAATAAAAGAGTAGATGAAGCCTAAATAATTGAATCAATTCCTTCACTTTCTTATAAAACTACTCTCAATAGTTTTACAAGATGGGTATAATCTCGGAACTTGCTCAGGAAGGGTATATTTAGAATCATGACCTGCACAACAAAGAAGTGTTCAAAAAACTTATCTAGCATATAAACGGAGTGTTCAAGAAACTTGCTCAGGTAGGTAATTTATATACCAGAAATGGTATTCCACTGGAACAATATCACACATTGTATATCCCATGAACTGTAAATTCCCTGAATTTTGTTTGCTCAGGTATTGTGATGACTCAGTAATTGTGACCCAAGAATAGTGACTCAGGAATTGTGACCCAGGAATAGGCATGATGACTGATTTTGAAAAACTGCTTCACGATGCTCTCACGTATATACTTTATCTACAATAAATGTTATTTCTCTAAGAAAAAAAGTTTTTAAAGGAAAAATTCAACTTTGAAAAATACATTTCAAATTATGCGCCAAAACGCTAGAATAGTAATGGCGTCTGTCTATGACATCATCAATTCGTAAATACCATTTATAGGAGATCTGTGTCCTGTGGTAAAATCGTCAATGTCAAACCATAGACAGATTATATTTCTCTATGAGTCAAACTTTAAACACTTGACATATGAACCAAGCAAAACCAACAAACAACAAAGGAAATTTAAAACAGATGTTTGGATCATAGATATTTGCGAAAGTACAACGTCACTCTCTTCTGATTGGTGTTTAAAATAGGATGGCGAATGGTAAAATTTTGTGCTTATATTTTTACTAAAATAAATGTAATCACACATGTAAAATAAAAATAAGTGATTTCTTTAGAATCTCTGTATCTTATATAATTATATCAAATCAATATTTTAGTGATTCTTAGTGATTGTCATCATGCCTATTGTTCAGTAATCCTAGTATATTTAAAAGCAAAGTCGCATTTAGATCTCCTAAGGCACGAGAGTGAAAAACCGCGGAGACCACTTTCAATAGGTCTGTTCGTAGAGCAGTCACAAACGGTTGGAAACTGGACGACTCATGCGCAGTAAATAAAAACCGTTCACAAAAAGACTCTGCGCATGAGTCGTCCAGTTTCCAACCGTTTGTGACTGCTCTACGAACAGACCTAATAACAAAAGTGGCTTCACTCAAAACGCAATATCTCACGAACTAATCGTCCGATTGCTGTCAAATTTTGACACGAATCGTTTGAAGGCTAGTACTAACTAGAGATCATATAGATTTGATTAATTCTAGTACCGCCATATCTATATGTCAGACTGGAGGCTTTTTAATTGTTAATACAGTACAAGACTTCAGCAACTCTATTTTGAATGCAGCAGCGAGTGAAATAACTGTCTCTAGAATAGGCTCCAAATGATGCAAAAATGTTATTTCTTCCCGTGGAAAATATTCACTTCGGAAAGAAATCGTATTTTGAAAGATATCCACTGTCTTTTCTAGCTTTATATGCAGAATACAGAAGAAAATACTGGATTAATGATAAGGATAAGGGAAAACAAGGTAAGCGTTGAAAATCATTCTATATTTCCATATTTATTACTATTTCTGGCCTCCCTGAAATGCTCATTTTCCCAAAACCACTTTTGAATCTCGAAAAATCCTCCAGAAAATTTCCCATAATCTCCATATAATAAGTGTAATCTTCAATCTAGGCTGCAGCCCGTTCTCGATTCCTTTTATTCCTACATATATTGATCCAACTTGGTAAAGAAATTTCTTTAATACTTGTACGTGCTCATACTTCCTCGATCCGCAATGAAATTCCACTGCTGAAACACTAATTGAAATAAAATGCTCGCGTGCTCACATTAAACGTCATCACTAATTTCCTTTAGACACAAAATGAAGTATAGAGTTGCCATAAAGGAATATAACGTTCCAATTTTGGATTATTCTCTCAAGATTCACATTAGATAAATGAAAATTTCATGCTGCAGGGTGAATTTCCACAAATAAATGTATTTGAGGATAAGGAAAGTTTTGAAAGCTCCGATATTATTGATCTCATAAAAATCATACGCTCCGGATCGCATGGTCCGAAATAGAGGAGAAGAATCGAATGAATTGGCACTTGCGCAGTAAAAATTTTTTTTTTATGGAAACTTGTTTTCATTCTGTGATAGAGAAATAACTATTTCTCTATGCATTCCGTAATTATTCTGTCAGTTCTCTGTTTCTTTGAATCTTAAATAATTCATGTGCATAGAGTTGAAAAAAATACTTTGTCGTGAGTTTTAGTGGTTCTACTGGTTTTAAGTGTTTTTAATCGGTGCTTTATTATGGACATGGAGAACTATAATTTTTGGCAAGTAATATTGGAGGATTTACGAGAGGCAGAGGAGAAAGTACGAATTGACGAAGGTAGGAGCTCCAGATTTTTATATGACAATCGCTTGGAAGCATGCCGTTTGTGGGGGCACTTCTTTTGTAAGGAGTGAAACGCGACTGACTCATTTTTATTCAATTTTAATACTAGTAGATTTACCAAACAGACTCCCTTTTTTATTATTGGTAATATAAAATAACATAACAAATATGAAAAATAATTAATGACAGAAAATTATGACAACCGTACGCAAAACTAGGCTAAAATAACAAAAAAGTAGATCTTTTGTATCAAATAATGCTGACAACAACGCAAAAATTTTGAACGTTCACATATAGGTTCATGAATTCGTCAATTTCGACAGTGGGAGTCGATAGATCGCACAGGATAAACCCCATCGTACGAGAGAAGCACCTGATCGTATGATTTTCAAGAATAGCTACCCAGAAGGGTTCCTGTCCAATGAATGGCATTGACGAGCCTTGCTTAGCCGTTTCATCCGTCAGTTCGTTGCCCTTATGACTCTCGTGTCACCATGCTACCATGACTCTACAGTGGTCCCCAAGTGCGCTCAAGTCGCCTATGCAATTCCATACCAGCTTAAAGTTGACCTTTATGGAATTGAGTAACTTCAGTGCACCTTGGCTGTCTGTGAAGATGGCACCTAAACGGTACCAATTTCATCTATTGGTACTTCTTTGACGATTGATTTTTTGTTGAGTTGATACTTCCATAAGAACTTGTTTTTGGTTTTTGGGTAGAATAATACACGTTTTTGTTTATTAATATACTTTTATCGACAAATTTGAAAGGATATGTAATTTATATTATCTTTCATAACGACCAAACGAATTATATGGTCTGAATTTTTTTTTACATTTCTTATATGACTAAGTGTAATATCACAAAGTTCTACAACTCTATAACACTTAACAAATAGGAGTATTTGTAACAATCATACAAGTGAATTATTTACAATATTTTCATATAAATACACAGCTTCGAACTGATAGGAATTTGTTCGTTAATTCAGAGCAATGAAGGTAGTCACGACCCGCATCTCACTACGACACGCTTTAGGGCAGAGTTAGGGAAGAACGATGAACACAACCAAGAATTGCGAATATGAAGACTATTGAGCGTGTACGAAAATATCCCATAACCGTGTTTAATGGTCGTTCAAATAAGTGAAATATGTAATTTCAGTTGGTGGTTATTATCACTCTGGTTGGGTTCATCGAAACTTCTAACAAATCTTTCACAATTTTACCTTGCGAACTACTTTCCAATTACTTTTACATCCAGTTTTGTTTTGGTTCCAAAAATACATTTTTCCAGTAACTCCAGCTCAGCCTTATTCAATTCGTTAACCCAAAAGTAACTTAGTATATTTGTACTTCTTTTGAATGTAATGCAAAAAAGAGCTTTTGTAATAATTTTACTTATATATTATAAATTAAAGAATACAATTGAGTATTGTCGTCTTCACAAGGGTTGCTGCTTAAATATGTAATGATTTTGGAATTTTGGTTATAGTCCAGTAAATGAAGCGACAAAGCTCCTGAAAAGTCCCTGAAGAGTTTACTTTGGGATCAATTTGTAGGTCACGACAGTTGTTTTTAATCGAGGAGAAACTTAACGCGATTGAGTATACGGAAGGGGGGAAAATGACCCCCTAAACCCTGGAAAACGGGTTTCTCGCTAATATCTTGCTCAATGTATGAATTAGAGAATTTTTTTGGGATAAAAATTGAAGACCGTCTTATTATCTACAAAAATGGTCCCGATCATTTTTTTCAAAAATTTGATAGTTATCGAGATAATGAGACCTAAAAGTCTCATTTCAGCTGCTGCTCTGCCTCTAGGAATTCTGCTGTCTATGCATTAACTTGTAAGCGGGCGGACGAATTGTTCCATAACTCGGTGAAAAATTGATATTTTCCGATGATTCAAAGTTCATCGCAATGGGAAGACTCGTAGCTTTCATTCTATGTGAGTTACAGCTCGTTCGTACTGAACAAAAATATTTAAAAAAGCGGTCAAAGTTTTTTCCACAAGATTTTGAAACTATTTCATTAATTTGTTCATATTTTTTGAAAAAATAGTCTTTCATACTAACCTTAGGAGGTCTTGAATGATCTCAGAAATTTGTTTTAAATATCTTTCTTGCGCTTTGATGAAAAATGTATTAGTTTATTTACATTTTCCAGCCGTTTTTGAAGTTCTGTACAATCTGTGGAACAAGCGCGATTTAAAAATTTATCATCCTATATACTGCTTTTCATTGCACATCATTTTAAAGCTTGGAGTGTCTAGTTTTTGAATGTACTTTTTGATTTTCAATAAAGTCCATTAATTTTCCAGAATCAGGGAAATTGATCACACCGGTAAAAACCGGACTTTTTTTAAAATAAATAAATAAACAAATCAATTTTTTATCAAAACGCAAGAAAGATATAAAAAAAAAATTTCTGAGATCATTCAAGACCTCCTAAGGATAATTAGGATGAATTAGGATAAAAGACTATAAAAAAAAATATGAACAAAATAATAAAATAGTCTCAAAATCCTGTGGAAGAAAACTCTGACCGCTTTTTTAAATATATTTTTCAAGTACGAACGAGCTACAAGTCATATGGGATCTATTGAATAAAAAAAAGTATTAACTTGCAAGTCATAGCTTATAAGAAAAAGCTAAAACTTCTAAGTAGAAGCTAATACTTATTTTTATTTGAATAAAAACTAGAACTGTCTCGAAAGTAAATACTGGAAAAATCTTATTTAATTTTGAGTGACTACTTATAAGTACTTACTTATATTTACAAGTGTTTACTTTTCTTACGTTTCTCAGTGCCTCTCTGACGGATAGTAGTACTGTTTTCAGCTTCATCACACATGTAATCGGAGTCTCCAGGACTTTCCATTTCATCTAATGCAAACTCAAAATCATCTCGTAAATGCTTGCTAATGTTATGAAAAACAGCACAGCAAACAATAATTTTTGGAACTTTTGACAAATATGTTTTAACCTTGTGTCCTAGAATGGGAAACCTTTGCTTTACTTGTCCGAAAACTCTTTCAATTACAACTCTTTCCTTGGAGTGAGTGATATTGAATAATTCTTCAATTCGGTTTTGAGGATTTTTGAAAGGTGTTAATAGCCAAGGAGCAATTCCATATCCACTATCTCCGAGAAGGCAGAAATTATCTCGAAATCTTGCCACATTTTCATATACGGAACTTTGTTTCCAAATTCTGGAATCGTGAACACTTCCAGGCCATTGAGCGTCTACACTTGTAATCAATTCATTAACATCAGATGTTACTTGCACATTCATGCTAGCAAATCCTTTTCTGTTAATAAAATCATCGCCAAATTCTGGTGTTTTTTTAATTTGAACATGAGTGCAATCTACAGCACCAATGACTTTGGAATTTGGAATCGATTCGACCATTTAATTCTTGCTTCTTCCATGGCATCTAGATTAGATGGAAATTTTATCCAATGGTGGGCCTTTTCTAATATACAATCAGCTACTTCACTCATGGATTTGCATACTGTAGTTTGATGAACGCCAAAATCTTCACCAATACCTGTTTGAAATCCGGTATCACTAACATATCGTAGGTATATCTCCATCTTTTGCCGAGAATCAAGTGCACCTCCACTGGATTCATCTTTCTCTGGTAAAAAATAATCCGAAATAAAGTCTACACTTTCACTTTCAAAACGCAACAAGAGCTTAGATTTGCTTGTGCTGATGCTTCTTCTCTTCCTATAGTTCTTCCTGTTACGAACATTTATGAAGTCCACCATGTTTAACAATATACTGGCAAATACCGTAGGAAAAAAGGATGCTTTATAGGTACCTTAAAAATCGTCAAGTTATAACTGACTAATTTAAGACAGATCTTATTTTTATTCAAATAAAAATAAGCCAGTACTGGAAGAATCTTTATATTTTAAGTAACTACTTCAAGTTTGTTTATGGCCCTAAGTAATCCCTTTTACATGAAGTAGTCACTGACCTTTTATTCAATTTATACTAAGAAAATACTTAAATAAGAGGAAGTAGAAGTCAATACGTTTTTTTATTCAATAGACCCATGGAATGATAGCTACGGGTCTTCCAATTGCGAGGAACTTTGAATGAAGCAGAATTCCTACAGACAGTGCAGCAGCTGGAATGAGAAGACTTTTAGGTCTCATTATCTTGATAACTATCGAGTTTTCGAAAAAAAATGATTGAGACTATTTTTGTAGATAATAAGACATTCATTTTTCATTCCAAGAAAAATTTTCTATTTCGCATATTCAGCCAGATATTAGCTAAAAACCCTTTTTAGAGGGTTTAGGGGGCCATTCTTTCCTCAAAGTGAAGTCTTCAGCGACTTTTCAGGTGCTTCCGATATTTTCAGGTGTTCAGTTACTAGACTATTACTGCTCTTGATCACATGGAATGGAATTCTAAAATATAATCATTATTTGGACGGTAATTTTTAGGGAGGATTTTTTATTCTCTCCCAATTTCTTCCTTCGAACCAATGGGAATAAATTGGTATAGAGCAAAACTAAAATCCTAAGATGAACTATGATTAAGCAGAAAAAGGAAAAAGTAACAATATTTTAACGCAGCATAGGGCGAGTTGTACCAACAGTCGGCTAAACCTGGTTTATTTAACCACAGGGTTAAATTTAACAAAAGTTTAAACCGGTACGTGTTGTACCAGTGGTGTTTTCGTGCAGTTTTGTTAATCAATAATTCTGAAAGGTTGGTATCAGTGAATGTTAGATGAATGAACTACTGTGGAGTAATTTACTTACGTTTTGTCAATGAAAAATATAAAAGAAGAATTTTCAATGCGATTCTAACCCCCAGTCTCAGAGTTTACAATCTCAGTTCTAGAAGTGTTTTTTATTTTTGCATCTTATTTTATTTGACTAAAAATGAATTGTGATAAAATAATGGTATTACTGGAATTGAGATAAATGAATGGAAATTGTGATGAAACAAAGACCAGCGACTCAGCAGGTGAAGATAGTAGACACGTTGAAGTGATGACCTAGAAAACATTCCCAGAAAGTAAGTTCTTATTATGATTGTGATGAAAAGGAAAAAATCAAGAAGAATGTCTAGAATGGTGGCTGGATTTTGCTAACAAAGAAGTTGCTATGTATCCCAAAACGGAGCTGCAAGTAAAAGTTTATTCGTTTATTTACAAATTTTCACAGTTTTGTACAAAAAAAAATCATTATCAATAAACATCAATTTACAAATGTTGCAGCAGCCCCCCGGTAATCATTCGATCCAATACTCGCTCAAGATTCGAAATTATTGCCACTGAAATTATTGGGAGATATATTTTTAGAAATAAGATACTTCTTCAAATCATTTTCAAAGTTTTTGAAGTCAACGGAGTTCCCAATCGATTGATTGGAATTCGGAGAGAGAGCCAACGTTGAGGGCTTGCTGAAAAAAGACGTGGAAGGTGCAAACGACGACGAAAGCTGCTTTTCTTTTTCCTATGGAAACAAAATAAAGTCAATTGATTACAAAAAATTTCATCGATGTGATTTTACCTTTTCCAAACATAAATTGTCGCACGTTTGCTTCATCTTGGTTAGCTGCTTTTGAAGGCTTCTATATTCTTCAAGAAACCTCTCCAGTTGAGCTGCATGATAGTCGTACGAGTTGGCGTTCGGAGTCGTGCTCGTTGTAGGAGATATTTTTTCTCGTGTTTTATTGTACCAAACGCGATTCTCTAAATTGGAAACATCCAGAAGTGGCGTGGCACTCAATTCACTCGATATCTGGAAAAACAAAATGACTAAAAGAAGTGACAGATTAACAATTAACACTCACTTCTTTGTTTGAATGGCCTTCATCCCGGGTCAAATTCAAATAGCTATTCGATATTTTATTTATCCTATTTCTGTTCAAGCTGGCGAAGGGATACTTGGGGGAATCGGACATTCGCCTGTCTTGACCACTCAAAATGCTCTCTCCACCGCTGCTACCTATAACAAAAGGAAGGGTCCCCTGATAATTTTATAGATATCTGGAGTATGTAAATTGTAAATGGTCGAGTATACAAATAGGCTCGAGGGTTAAAATGGAATTTTGTTTGGATCTGGCGATGTTTCCACATATAATAGTAGTAAAGAGCGTAAATAAGTGAAACGAAAATAATAATAATTTTCAATCGCTTGTTTGAAATAAAAATAGTTTTTTCTAATTTTGACATATGAAGTGACACTTTTTAAAACTGATTGACATTATGAGACGTCTTACTTTTTGTAACTAGTTGCATAAAGTAAAATTTTACGAAAAATGTATTTCAAAATTAGTGACAAAAAGAATTATTCTATTCATTAAACTGTTATAATACAAATTAAAAACATAAATTATGAATTAATTGAATATTATGAATATTGATAACACAATTATTGCAATTATTCAAATTAATTCCCGACGACATATTTTTTTCATTGCTCGAACTTGCTGTTATTTGGGAAGCGGCGCACATTGCATTAGATGTTTCACCAAATATTTCTTGCGCTATAAGTTTTTTATTATTCATGGAATTTTCAACATATTCCTCCGCAACAGAGGTAGATTTCCAACCTCAATGCCTCTTTAATTTTAAAATATCAGCGCCACTGTCTGCTAGGAAAGTGGCAGAGCTTCTTCTGAAGCAGTGGCCAGTATATAGAACAGGATTTGAAAGACCAAGAAATTGTGCAATAACTTCTGGCAGACTGCTAAATGTGTTAATTTCCACAGGATTTCTGGTACATTTTCCATTCGCATATTTTACAAAAATCTGTTGTGTTTAAGAACCTGGGGACGCAAATTAATATATTCTCTTAATATTTCAACAAGATTTGTATTTTCAATGTCTCCAGTGGTATTTGCAAACTGCTGTATAACTTGTGTTTTTGAAGGTGGGATATCAACACGAAAATGACTTCCTTCGTCTATAACATTTTCAACTGGAAGAAATGTTAATTCTGCTTTTCTGCATGCTCCTGCCATTCCAATTATCATTGCAACCTTAACCATTAAGTATTCTTTGTCATCAGCTTTGTCATCAGCTTTGTCATCAGCTTTGGCAAAATCTGCTTTAATAAAAACTTTTGACTTTTTAGCACTGTACCCGTACGCTTGTCTTTTAATATATGCTACCAAATTTGTATATTTTTTAATATCAATATTCCTTTTCAGATTTAGTTCAGACCTTAACATTGAGTAAAGTGTCCATTATGTGTAAACTTTTAGATCTTTCTTACCCTCAGAATATGCAAGTAAAACTTTCTCATTAACATGTTTAATTTTCTTCTCATCACACCACGTAACAAATTTTTCGTATGTCAAATCATAAACTGCCTTTGACTTTTTGGGAATTACTGATAATAGAGCATTACCTGCTGCCTCTTAATATCGCTTGGTAGCTCTTCAGAACTTGAATAACTCATTTTTTTTTAATAAAACTAAAAATATATCAATCTCGCTAAAAACCTTCCGTCTAGACTTTTTTACAAAATGTCAAACTGACAACTAACATGAAGTAACAGCAACAAACTAAATTTATGTTTCCCAAATTTATATCAATTATATTAAATTTTATTTTTCTACGACCGTGCGTTTTAACCCACTTTCCCGCACGCATTTTAGTTTTGAAAGTGTCACTATCCCGCACTAGTGCGGGAAAGTAAGATTATGCAAATTTTGACCTTATTAGATAGTTTTTTACTTCGAAAGTTAAAACTATTGTTACAACAGGTGAATAAATAGTCCATCAAATAAAATCTACATCTCTTCTAGCTTTTTGTTGCATTTTTAATTTTTGAAAATATGAAATAATTAAGATATTTTGATATAACGCTGTACATTCTTTAAAGTAGTTGTTATAAAACAACTATCAAACCACCCGGGTTTGATATAAGAAAAATATATTAAATAAAATTATTTCATCTGCAAATGACTTAAAATTGTTGCCGTCACCTTCATCGTCATCTTTATGTGACCTGCAACCGATGCCAGCCTCATCAACGTCATCTACTTATCAAATAACTCCACTGGACTGTCAATTTTAAGTAATTTAAAGAATGCAACAAATTGTGTTTCTAATATGATTATTTATAATAATTTATAATACTAATAATAGTTTTTGGTTTAAATTTTTTTATATGTATGTTGAAATAAAATACCTTTTCAAAAACGGGCTGGTTTACTTTTTTGTATATACGGTCCTAGAAAAAATAATGTTCCTAACTCATGCGTAAAGTGTCTTTCCCGCCCTTGACCGCTTGCCCGAACTCCACTTCGCGTCGTTCGGGTCAACTGCAGTCGCGTGCGGGAAAGTATCACTTTCCGCACTGGTTAGGAAAATAACTATTTTGTATTACTTTCTTCAAAATTAGAAAAAATCTTGTATACGTTACGAAATGAAATTTTGTGTAACTTGTGAATTTTTGCGAAAATTACTTCGTTCGTTTCGCAAAAATCTCACGCGTTACACAAAATTATAAAAATTATAGACATTTCGTAACTGATGGCATAAATAGCTATTTTTTGTGACAGGAAAAAAATTTGACATTTTATCTCTGTTGACAGGTAACAAAATATAACTTTTCACGAAATTACCTTTTTCCACGGGAAAAAAGTGAGTACTTTTTCCCGGATATATATAATATACATATAGATAAAGGAAGATATTTGATTTTAGAATATTTTATTGAACATTTCCATTTCCTTTATATCAAAAGTACAATTAATAAATGTGCATTGCATGAATGACATTTTCCTTGAACTATTCGGTACAACAGACGAGTTTTCTTGTGTTAAAATAATATTTTTCTCTGACATGAACACAACTGCTGTTGATGTACCTGGTCGCAAATCGGGTGTTATTTCAGAATTGCCACACGTTCTGAACACGTGTTTCTTTAGTGTAATCAAGTCTCCCCCAGATTCTACTGAAAGTGTAGCAGACGATCTTCGAAATGAATGACCTGTATTACGAGTTAGCATTTTCAAGTTGAAGAAAATTAGCTACTGTTTCAGGTGAACTATAAAACTGATTTTTACCCACAACCCGATTGAAACATTTTCCATTGCGATATGCATAAAACAGGCGGCGATACTTTGCTGCTGCTGGACGAAGGGCTATGTACATTCGGTAATATTTAATATTTTCTTCAGTAACTACAAATCTCCTTTTTACACCATTCTTTGTTTGCTTCAGTTTCACAATTATTAACTTTCCCGAATCTTCAATATCATCTTATCATCTGGCTTATTTCACAAATTCGACAATCTTCTGCAATCCCAAATACAACAACAACGTTGGCCATTAAATAAACTTCATCGGGTGCATTATTTAAAAAATCACTAATATGTGTACTCGTGAAAATCGCAGCTTCTTTGGGCGTGTAACCTTTCCCATTTTGGTCAAGACATGTAATTATGTAGATTGAAATATTTTGAGATGTCTACATTATTATTGGATCGTAACATACTTTTAATCTTTTTTCTCTTATTCTTCTGGGAATCAAACCACAATAATGTTTTTTATTTTTTATTTCGACGTTTCGGTAGCGTTCCAGCTACCGTTGTCAAGATAAACTTCTAATAATATTAATAAAATAATTTTTGTTCCCTATCTGACAGTGTCAATCAAATTATTTTATTAATATTATTACAAGTTAATCTTGACAACGGTAGCTGGAACGCTACCGAAACGTCGAAATAAAAAATAAAAAACATTATTGTGGTTTGATTCCCAAAAGAATAAGAGAAAAAAGAATAAGTAATGCCACAAGGAACTTACAGAAGATACTTTTAATCATCGAATAATTCGACCACACTGTTGATGGCTTTTGTTGTTGTGCCAGTTCCGAAAAATAAGCCAATAGCACTGTCTCCAAGAAAGAACTGCATGTCTTTTTCATTTTCCATTCCTTAAATCTTGAGCACGGCTTCGTAAATTTTCCGCGATTTAGCTGGCAATAATTTTCGTGACGCTACTTGCGCTGCTTCTATCAACTCCGGTGAAGTCAGAAAAAACTCGGAATCAGACATTTTTTAACTTTAGATTACTCAAAATAAATACTAAACAATCACTGGGTTCGCAATTTTTGAATCAAATCACAGAATTAAATTGACAGATATTTGATTATTCTCCTTAGCAACGCAGGTCTAATTGTCGCTACAACTACAACAGCTTACTAGTTTAAAAGTTCAAATTTCATATCTATAACATTCTGACTTTAATATATTGTACTAATATTTCTTTCACCATTAAATCGTCGTTTTTCCTGTCACAGAAAAAAATAGTGTATTATAGACGGGAAAAATATTAGATTTCAGCTCTTGGTTTTTTGTCTCTCCGCTTCGCGTCGGGAGACAACATAACCTCGAGCCAAAATCTAATACTTTTTTCCCTTGTATGATAAATAACAATTTTGCTCACCATATCTACTATCTGGCAACAACGGCGTTTGACTATCATTACTTCTATACCTGGCAGATTGTAACAATTCCTTTTTTCTAGGCAGCGTACAAAATATTTCGTTTATATCCGATGCACTTCCACTATCACTCGCTGCTCTATGTGCACTGTATTGTTTCATTTCAAACGACTTGCTTTTTGGTGAACTTTCTATCAAGTCAGGAAAATGTTTTTCCGCGCCTTCTGTCACTCGAGACAGTTCTTTTGTCGAGTAAACAGATGATGCAACTGGTGGAAAGTATCTTCTTACTGTTGATGAAGATGCTGAGAAGACGGGAAAGCTGGTTGGCGTGGATGTAGGCGTTGTATGTTGATTATATGTACCACATATCGAACTGCAGGTTTTGCTGGTATTGTCTCTAGGAGAAAATTATTATTAGAGATTTTTTTAATAAAATTTTGCAGATAAAATTTGTAGAAGGTAGATAAATATAATCTGTGCGTTATGCAGATGAGATTTCTAAGAAGAAATAAAGAAAACTCAACGACAAGCACACAAGCATATAACTGTAAACCAATTTTTGTCTAAGAATACTACCAATATTAGTTCGGTTCCAATTGGCTTCAGAACCGTTCTGGGTATCATCAAAGAATACATCAGCTTCACAAAAAGCGAAGCTTACGATCCTTTTTTGTATGCGCATGTCTGAAAGGAGCCATTTTTATAATAACAGACTTGTCATACTTCACTTTGTCGACCAATTATAACACCGATATTTGAAAATATCACAATTTTTTCATTTACTAAGTTGTCTGATAACGTTGGTCTCCCAAGGTCATAAATTTTTGTAACCAAAACATCAAAGAGATTGGTATCGCTCGCGCATGTGCTGTTTGTTCCGCGCTCCAACTGATC